>APFE031692634.1:31679-45285 GCA_000404065.3 Pinus taeda
TCGCTTCCAACAATCCTTTTTCAGATGTCCAGCCTTGCCACAATGCCAGCACTTCATCTTTGGCTTCTTTCCTTTGGACTTTGAACGAGAGTTGCTATGCTTTCCCCCGGAGTGTCTCTCTCGTGAGCGACCTCTGGCCATCATTACCTCTGATTTCGAGGTGTCTGCATTCGACCTCTTCCTCGTCTCCTCAGCCAACAAGGCTCCAACAACATCGTCAAACTCAAGAATATCTGATGTACTAAAACTTATTGAAGTAACAAAATGATCCCAGGATTCAGGTAAAGAACATAATAAAGTTATCGCCTTATCCTCTGAATCAAATTTTACATCTAGACTGTTTAATTGCACCAACAAGGTATTAAAAACATTGAGGTGATCAACAATTGAGGTACCTTCTTTCATCCGCAAACTGTAAAGCTGCCATTTCATGAGAATTCGGTTTGTCAAAGATTTCGTCATGTAGAGCTTCTCAAGCTTCGACCACAGGCCTGCAGCGGTTTTCTCTGACACAATGTTAAACAAAACATCGTCCGCCAGACATAACCGAATTCCGCTCAGAGCTCTAGCATCCATCTCATCCCATTCATCCTCAGTCATGGAAGCAGGTCTTTTGTTTTTCCCCAACAGTGCTTTCGCCACACCTTGTTGAACCAGCAGATCGTGCATCTTCACCTTCCAGATCTCAAAATTATTCTTGCCATTGAATTTCTCAATTTCGAATCGGGCACTTTGATTTTTGGCCATCTTGTATCAGCAAAACACAGTAATCTCCAAAAAAAATCCAACCAGCAATTTAAAAAAAAAATTGTCTATGCCTTTGTTTTTGCTCAACAAAAAACTGCCTATACCTTTAAAAAAAAAAATCTTCCCTTCTCAAAAAAAAAAAAATTCTGCCTCTTCCTTTGTTTTACCCACAAACATCAACGGACTTTCCAAAAAACATATGGGTGATTCATACCAAACACTACATCATTTGCAATGCAAACTTTTATACAATTTAGTGCAAAAAGAACACACGGTCATATATATGGTCTTCAAAATATATATATCGCCCTTTGCACACCAAAATTACATATAAGTCCCACGCCAACAGTCACATATATCCACGTTGTAATCAATATCCGCGCTGGTTTATTAAACCTATGTATCAAGCTGTAAGCACATATATCCGTGCTGTTTTAATACATATATCCATGCAGATTTAAAGCATACCCACACTGTTGGTATAAATAAAATACCCACGTTGTTTCTTGAAATCAAACCCACGCTGAGTTTTAAATGCATCCAGCCCGTTTTAAATCAGATTATGAACAGGTTTCATTTTGTATCATGGCATTCGGGCAAATAAAAAAACAAAACGCGCGGGGGCTGCAATTGTTTTATAAGAAATGGTTGTCTGTTGCGGCAAACACCAACAAACACCAACTAAAAAACCAGACTTTGCGAGACTGAACACAACCCAACCCTCAGATTTATGTATGAGTGCGCACAAGGTAAACACGCACCAGCGATTTAAACAAAGGAACGCACCACTCAAAAAATCCAAATTCAAATGAGTTTTAACTTGTTTCCACAGCAATTTAAAAAACAGCAATTAAAATACCAGGTTAACAACGTATTTCTTGTAGAGCCCCTTTCCAGCAACGTGCTTTCCAATTTCTGGCAATGCGCTCTCCACGCACCAACAGCAACAACAACCAGAGAAAAACTTCTCCACCCCAGCAACACCAGCGCTCCACCTCCAAACTGTGCATCTCCTTCAGCACCTCACCTCCAACATGCTCTGATACCAATTGTTGGAATTCAGGCACAACAAATAAATAAACACAGAATTAACACAGCAGAAGATCAAACACATAGAACACAGCTATTAACGTGGTTCACCCAACCAATATGGGCTACGTCCACCAAACATAGGCATCAGGAATATATTAATCAAAAATTTGGAGATTACATCAATGAAATCCTCACACTCTCTCTCCCAGCTATCCGTATGACAACCTATTTTATAGTGGAGAGAATCTAACTGCTCTCACATCAAATTTAGGATGCATTAATTTGCTCCCAACAACCTGGAGATAATCCAGCAACAGATTTTCTATTGTTGTCACACACTGGGATTTTGTCTATTTTGACTACAACAGAAAAATCTCAACAGTTAGAGCGTATTAGGGGATGTCTTCTCCTCAAACTCTTTTACAGGCATTCACAACTTAATCATTCTCTAACATTTATAAATGTAATTACATTTTATAATGAGCATGGTGGTACTAGTGCCATATATTTTTATTTTAACATTTTCTGCTTCTTTTATATAAATTCGATTTTGCACTAGATTGATTTTAAAATAATAATCTGTATATTTCTATGGATAGTTGTTTTCCTCGCTTGAAACTGTACATCGGTGAATAGTCCATATCGACTCTTTTAACACTCATATATATATATATACATATATACTCTCTATACCTAGAGTCAATGAGACCAATATATAATTCCTTTATATCATTTTTATGCTTCCTCTAAAACATTGCGACGTATTCTCTCTTAAACATTAAAGTGAACTTACTCTCCATAATAATTATATGAATAAATTGGAATACTTATACTATTGAAATTGTCCTGTAATGTGTGGTTTTTTTTCCCTCACTCGTTCACTTGTTAATAAGGTTTTAAATATAAGTATAGTAGTGTTTACCATACCCCTTGTAATTGGAATTTAACACAATTTTATTATAAATACCTGGTATCGTGGTTAATAGAATAATAGTTAATGGATAATCATGTATACTAAATCATAACTTGTTAATTTTATTCTTTGATTCATACTTACAAATAAAACAAAAGAATTAGTATTTTATATGACCAATTATTAATATTTGTAATAGATCATAGAGTAGTCATTCTCAAATTAACTCTTTTAACTAACACAATTTTTTTTTGCATTATTTTATATTCTTATTCTATGTTGAGAATAACTCTTTGATACCACATAAAATCTCCTTTCCTATTTCTCAATTTCCCTCAACTCCAATTATTCATATTCTTTTCATAATCAAGTTTATCAATCTTACTATTGAAGGTGATTCAATATAATTCTTCTTTGCATTATTCTATATTCTTATTCTATGTTGAGAATAACTCTTTGATACCACATAAAATATCCTTTCCTATTTCTCAATTTCCCTCAACTCCAATTATTCATATTATTTCATAATCAAGTTTATCAATCTTACTATTGAAGGTGATTCAATATAATTCTTCTTTGCATTATTCTATATTCTTATTCTATGTTGAGAATAACTCTTTGATACCACATAAAATGTCCTTTCCTATTTCTCAATTTCCCTCAACTCCAATTATTCATATTCTTTTCATAATCAAGTTTATCAATCTTACTATTGAAGGTGATTCAATATAATTCTTCTTTGCATTATTCTATATTCTTATTCTATGTTGAGAATAACTCTTTGATACCACATAAAATCTCCTTTCCTATTTCTCAATTTCCCTCAACTCCAATTATTCATATTCTTTTCATAATCAAGTTTATCAATCTTACTATTGAAGGTGATTCAATATAATTTTCAAAATACAATTTCTTGGAGTATTAGAAGAATTTTGTGAGCTTAGTCATTAATATTCCCAAAAGCCATAGAGTATCTACATGCAATTTTGTCAAGTATTTAAACCTTGTAATGCACCCTACTATCTTTATATTTGAAATGAGTCCTATCTTGGATATTTATTATTATTAAAATCATTATTATAACTCAGTTCTTCCTCATGCATGCTTAAAATTTACAAGCAAAGAACAATAATATGCACATAACACCAAGTTCTCTAGTGAAACCTTAACACACAATATATAAATAAGATCACATAATATAAGTACAAGTATACATTTGCTATGCTATTGTACACATACAATGAAATAATAACATAACAAAATAAATGTTTGAACATAATTTTCTAGTTACCCTTTACTTTCTGAAATTTCTTTAGGGATGGAGCACATTCCACCCAAGGGTGAGCTATCTCTAATTGTTCCCCCCAGGCATGACCTTCATTCCCTTCTAAATCCACCTCTTCATTCCTAGGTGGTTTTATTTCTATAAATTATTCTTCATAGCATATTTTAACTACATCCTTCTTTAAAGTATGCCAACCTTTTTCCTAGGCCTTTTTGGTTTAGTTTTTCCAAAAAGGATACTTTTCTTTTTCTTTAAAGCACATTTTTCTCTCCTCGAGTGCTTTAATCCACCCCACTTAGTATTTCTCTCAAACTAATTAACTAACATAATTTTTATCTCCCATTATGTTAACTTAATTTGTTTTATTTTCCTCCTAGGTATTTTTAAGAGACTTTTAGGGAAGGTCCATCATGTGGACTTGAGCACCACAACTCTTTCTAAGCTCGAAATATGTCTTCTAACTCTAGTGCTTTTTCGTGAATATTTTTAAGAAATATAGTTATTAACTGAATAGTAATAATATAATTACATCATGACATAAGTCTCATCATGTCCTCCCTCACAATTAAATCCAATAATAGTTGAATGTCTAAAAATAGTAATTGTCTAAAAAATAGAGTCATAGGGGTGTTACAACATGATTGTCAAGAGAATCCACAATACACCACTAGAATCATACACACCACAAGATATTTCAAAATACTTAAGATGCCTCAACCTCGTGAAAATGAAATTCCATAGTTGTTTTGCAGATTCACAATACAAGCTAAGGATATTTTGAAGACATGGTGGCAGGAACCTAGCAAATCTAGGGAGAAAATTGATGAAATTTACAAGAATAAAATGCACAAGTGGGTACGAGTTACTGATGTCTATGTTGAAAAATCTATGGGAGAGAGGACATATAATTCTTTTAGGAGAGTTGGATTCCCAATATACATACATCTGTCATTTCAATTGGGTTGATCTCCTAGCATCCTCACTCATGTCAAATGTCGAGAGAGCTAGGCACCCAACAGAAGGGGAATTGTTGGAATTTTATATGGATTCATACTTTCTCGATGAAATCTATGCTAAATTGGAATTTGAAGTATTACGATGGTGATGGAAATTTTCCCATGACATCCTACTTGTACACATTTATTGTAAGAAGTTGTGGGAAATAGGGTATAGGGAGATGTATGCCTGAATGATAGAGCAAATGATCTTAGTGGTATCTCAAAATTTATTTGAATTAAGCCACCTTTCATGCCTAACAGAGTAAGGATTTCATTAACTGAGGTGTTTGATTGGTTTACCCTTGGATATTGTACATTTATAAGGGTATTTGGTGCATATAGGATTCCCCATTATTACCACTATTCATCACACACAAGGTGGTGTTACAATAAGTGGCTTATCAACTCACAACGGAGATGACTCACTCATTGATAAAGGAAAATGAATATCATTGTCCCACTTCCCATTTATGTATAGGGGAATACTACATAAAATACTAAGGAAGTAGAAGTTGAAGCGATGGAGCTAGCATGCCTCAAGTTTAGAGAGTTGAGGTACCATAGATATGACACAAATGTTATTTTCACCCAAAATTTCTAGAGAATAAAATATAGTTGGGAATATACTCCAGTTACTTGGGAAGATGAATACAAAGTAAATAATTCCTTCAATGCCACTAAAGCAGTTGAAGTAGCCTAAGAGATAGGAACCTTCAAGCCTAGAGATAACCCTGAGCGCTCAAATGAGAAGTCATAGGAGAGCGTAAATTTAGACAAGAAGCATTAGAGAATTTTTCAGTTGTAAAATGGGCCTCAAAATAAAAATGTACAACCAAGATAAACGTTACAAGAACCAATAGGATTCGAGATGATGATTTCAATGGTGGGGGATGATTCGCAATTTTTGGACTAAAAAGTGAAGGGATTAAGAAATAAAAAAGTAATAAAATTACTTTTTCAACTTGTATTTTCAACTCATATCCCTATGGTTTTACTCAATTTTCAAATTGTAGGACATGTTGGGTACAAAATTTAATTCCTCATCTAAGGAGTATGCATGTTGCATACTTTCAATGGACCTTGTTAGACGATATATGTGAAATACATGAAAAGCGTGATTGGAACCACATTTGTCATGTATTTATAATTTTTTTATGTAAAAGGGTCCATAAAAAGTATGCAACATGGGTACTCCTTGGATGAGGAATTAAATTATGCATGTAATAAGCTCTCCCGCTCATAATTTTAGTAAAATCATAGGGAGACGAGTTAAAAATACGGCTTGAAAAACTAGATTTTTATTTTTCCCTCTAAAATTTGATGATGTAATATAATATTATTTTTTATTTCCATTTTTATTTTATAATATTCCTTAGGATGCACATTTTAGACCTCAAAATTTCTCTAATGAGAGTTGCACTAAAGAGAAAACAAGAGCAGGAGTCCAAGAAGGAAAGTTTGAAGAAACAAAGAGCCAAACATGAAGCTAAGAAATGGGCTGAGGAGGGTGTTGAGGAAAAGGAAGTTGAGGAGGAAGAAAGAAATAAGCAAGCCAAATAAGAGATGATAAAAAATTAGGAGGAAGAGGAGATGAAGATAAGGGAAGAAGAAGAAAGACAAAGGAAGCATGCCATAAAAAAGAAAAAGAAAGAAACAAGAAGAGGAAAGAGGAAAAATGCATAAATAAAAGAGAGGAAGAAGAGAAGGAGGAGGAGGATATGAGAAAATAATAGAGATGAAGAGTTTGCCAAACAAATTGAAGAGGAATTGATTGCAAAATCACTAGCCAAGAACGAAGCAGAGGAGGCGATGTTTAATGACTTGCACGTAGAAGCACTTCTTCCCCCTATAGATGTCCAACCTCCCACACCTATCACTGAGGAAAATTTCCAATTAATGAAATGAGAGTCACATTAAAAGAAGAAGAATACATTTTTGTTCTCCCAAGATTCACTTTTGACGAGTACAAGAATAAATCCGGAAAAAAAATGGAAATAGATAGCAACAAAACCAAGTAAACCTATATATGTCACTACTGAAAGAGAGATCGTAATGGATACTACTTCCAATGCTTTAGCAATATCCTCTTCTGTAAGTGTATTTGTTGTTGCCATAAAAAAATAACATGGATTGCTTGAAAAAATAAGTTGATAACTGAAGAAAATTTTAGTAGTCTCACAACTACCAAATCAAATATTGCACGCAGAGATCTAGACTATATCAATTGTAAATTCTCACAAAGAAGATTTTTATCCCTTGATTTTAGAAGCTAATAAATTGAGGAAATCATAATAAATATTATGGTGAAATTATCATCCTCCACAAAGCAGCATCATTACTACCATAGTTGCAAAGAGAAAGAGAAGCATTGGCGATAGATGCCTTTAAAGGTGAATATCACATTTATTCAAAGAGAACCCAATATCTAGATGCACTAGTGGGACTAGCAAGGAAAGACATAATGTATGTGAAAGGAGACAACATGAGAATTCAGATGTTAGTGCAATCCCATAAAAATGTTGAGTAGAGATATGAACAAAATTATTAATTTAGTGTCCCCTTTGAAAGTGAATAAAATTCCTTCCATGGTGCTACAAGAGGAATGAGGCCCGAAGAAGAAATCCAAAGACAAATACAAGAGATGTTGGACACAATAAAGTAGGATACTACACGAGAAGGCTTGGATCCCATAAAATACACAATGGAAAAGTATGTTGAGGAGCTAGCAAAATTGCACACCAAGCTCTCAATGCTTTCGAGATGGATACAAATAAGGGTAAAGATGTTGCGTCCATATTTCCTTGAGTGCCATATGAGGTTTGAGAGAGTTTTTTCAAAGAATTTTAGATCAATTTCCTCTGAATATAAGGCGTGACATATATATCTCACAAAATAATTACAAGTGGGAGCTCCCAATATGACCACCATGAAGTTGGCCCCATAATGGAAGTTTGTTGTTAATGATTTTGATCATTTATGGTAATTTGTAAATAAAGTATATGGAAATTAGAAATAAAGTAGAAATAAAATAGGGAGAAAATGAAAAGTCATGAGGGAAGTTGAAAGGTCATGTGAGGTGAAAAGTCACCTCGTTTTTTATAAATATTCCCTTTTGGCTAGTTAAAAAATACTTTTAGTTTTCGAATCCATCTGAGCACCTTGTTTAGGAAATATTATACATCTTTTTGAGAAATAAAGTTATATCTTAGTACTTCCACTCTTGGATTTCATGAATGCTTCATGTCATGGTGCACTGCACATTTTAGCATAATATTGAGAAGCTCATTACGCCGAGGTAGCAATTTGATCCATGTATTCTTGAATTTTGTGTGACTTATCTCATGATGATTAGATAATATGTGATTTTTCTTTCCACGTCTTAAGTTAACAAACTCTTTTGTTTATTTAAACACATATATTACTTGAAGTTGTATGTTTTTCATGCTTTCATTGTCGTTGTCAATTCCAAACTAATTCACAAGTGATAAACTAATTATTTCCTTCATCTATGTGTCTTAATCAAAGAAGGCTTACACTCTTCCTTTAAATATTCATGTTACATTTTCAATTGCTTTTATATCTTACTTTCATAGTATTTCATAGATGTATTCTAACTTGTGTTTTGTATATTGGTCTTATTATGCATGTGTAATGTAATACAAATAAATTTCAAACCAACATTGTGGCATCCAGGCCTAGATACTAGATGGGACACCTATTCCAAATAATGTAAGGTCTAATTGGAACTTTACACTAGGTATATCCCCTTTTATTTGGTGGAAAAATCTCGCATGTCAACAATTTTGGAGCTAGAATGAGGCATACCATTGCATGGATAAAAAACTACCACATTCTCATATGATGGTATTTGAGCAAAGTAGTAATCAATTGTGTTCCCCTCCCACAATCCTTCTAGTGTGGGAACACCCTGAAATTCAAGAACCCCCTAGACATAGTCTTGAGCAGTTTTCTGAAGTAACTTAAGATAAGTTAAGAACTCTGAGAACTTTTACCCATGAATATTCTAGGAAGCTTGGACTCCTTCGAGTCACACCGATATTCCCCCATAAACATAAAAGTAGAGCTCAAACAACCCTTTTAGGACTATTACTTCGTGTTATGCAATATTTAGTTCACACTTCTTTGGATGACTTGGAAAAATTTGTAGAAAGAAATTCTAATGAAGGAAATGAAGGACCATCAACTTTGCAAAATATGGAAGGTGAAAACATGGAAGCATTCATAAAGGGTGAAAAATTGGAAGCATTGGTAAATCATGAAAATATTAAAATTTAGAACGAAGGTTTAGACTCTAACAGTGATGAAGAAAATTTGAAAAATGGTATGGATGGAAACCAACAACTAACATGGATGGCCCATGGGTCACTAAATCATTTGGGTGCTCTACACCCCTTTCCTCACCATCGAGATAAGTTTCTTACAAAGTTTGATCTGAGTAACCCCACCACTACGGAAGACCATATTAGCAACTTCTGCTTGTCCATGAGATTGTTGGATGTTTAGTACAAGGATGTGAGTGGATTTTAGGATATTCCCTTATATATTTGAAAATAAATTTGTAACCTCGTACCATAGAATTTTGGCAAGATAGATTACCAATTGGGAATATTTTAAGAAGAATTTACTGGAGAAGTTCATTGAGGAGAAAGCATTGACAATGTTGTTAAAAAAGCTAAGTGCTTTAAAGATGAACAAGAAGAAAAAGTTAAAATATTTCAATCAACATTTTAATATTATTTTGAATAAGTTTCCTACTAATTTACCAACCCATGATTCAGTAGAAACTAATTATTATATTGTACAACTACCATCTAATATTGTAATGTTTGTTACAATGGCTTAGAAAACTACGATGGTAGATAAATTCACTAAAGACTTAGCGGTTGAGAAATATATGGTCACTATTGGAGTGCATAACATGTAAGAATAGTCTAAGGCCAATGGTAAGAATCCGTAGTCATTAATGAGAAATTCCTCTAAAAAGGAAACTATTTATCTTGAGAGTGTATTTAAATCTCTTAAAAAGTTAAGAAATGACTTATTTGAATTGACGAGGAGTACAAGTGAAAATTATTCAAGTAGTAAACCCTTCAAGCCATTCTTCCAATGTAATAGCAATCCCCCAACCAAGTCCACTCAAAGTTCAAATGTCAATATGAATGTCAAGGAGATGGGAATGGAAGACTCTTAATCTTATCATTGATAAATCGATTTTGAACCAAATTTCCCACAATGGTTAAATTAAATGACCCTATTGGTTGATAATTTGCTTGATGAAAGTGTCATGAAGGATGAAGGATCATATTGAGAATTAAAATGAAGGTGGAGATGCTACCCAAGTAGAATATGATATCAATACTTGCTCACCCATGTTGATGGTGGAATTGATTAGACATAGTGAGACTCAGTTGGTTGGGGAAGTTTCAGTTGGAGAATCTCAACATACCAACCCTCCTAAGGCTTACAATTTGAGAAAAGGACATGTGGTTGAGCCTAGTATTGAAAAGAAGAAAATGAAATTTTTGAGAAGAATACTCCCTCTAAATACTACTAATTAGAATCAAAACTCTCAACCTATAAGTGGTCAAACCTACAAAGGTACCTTAGAAATACTAAAGGAAACTATAAGCACCTAAGGCATCCAATAAGCTCTCTCAACCAACATCTTCGACTCATTCAACTAAAGGTAAGAGTGTGTGGGGTAATATGGAATACAATATAGTTGAAGATATGAAGAAATCAAGAGAAAATATAAGGCTTTTTGACTTATCTTCGATACCTAAGAAAAATAATTTGATTATACAAGCATTATTGCCAATAAATTCAACAAGTAAAGTTGTTTATGATTCTGATAGATTACATGTTGCTCAACCTCATGCCATAAAAATTACTTAAGATACTATAAATCTTGAAACTATGGGAGTTAATTCACGATCACAAGTACCGCCATTTGTGCTAACTTTTGAGATTTTTAACTACGACATTCATAATTCCTTAGTGGATTCTTGTGCATCAATGAATGTAATGCCTTTATCATTTGTATAAATATTAATTCTAATCTAGAGAGGATTGATGTGAATATAATTCAACTAGATAGGTCTCAAGTGTAAGTAACAGGTGAACTTAAAGACGTACTCATTCATTTTTCTTTTGATTCATGAGTGAACCATTTTATTGATATTGTAGTTGTGGACATTCCTAAGGCTTATGGAGTTCTTTTGAGTAGATATCGGTCAAGCAAGATTCAATATTATTTCACTTCATATTAGTCTCATTTGTGGCTCCCCTAAAAGGGTAAGAATAGTCAGATAAGGGTTAATAGTAAGCCACATATGAAACACACTTTCACTGACTTGGAGGGTTGTAATGAACCAATTATTGTTGCTCAAGAAATATCGAGGAATTTATTATTAGAATCAAATATTGGTTGTTATCAAGCACAATCATCCCAAGTTTTACCAGACACACAGTTAAAACTCCCTCATTATAATCTCACTAGTGAAAATGAAACTTGTACTATAGATGTAAATAGTCATATCCTAGTTAATAATTCTAGAAGCACTAATGTTTGCACTATCCAATATGATGGATCAAAAACACAATATGTAGCTAGTGTGAACTGCATCCCCATGGAGTTAATGAAGAACAAGATCCTAATATCACATAAGTTATAATTTCAATGTACTAACAACAACATTGGATACAAATAATTGATTTTTAGTTTAAAGAAGGTCATATAATTGAAGGTATAGTTCTTAAATGCTATTGGTGATTCTAAAATCATCAACAAATAGGTACATAACACGATTCATTCTCTTTCACCTCATCTTTGAAGCTCCTAGCAAGAGCTATGGTGTTTACTTTCTTCTTGAAACCTTTCAATATCGTATCAAGGGCCATGATCAATAATGTTGTTGTAGACATCTTAGAAAACGCAATAACCAGGATTACCCCTCTGAAAGATTTTTTTTTCTATATAGGTAGTTTATAAACTTGCAGTTCCCAATAATGTAACAAATTTATATGTTTTTAATGAAGAACAACAAATTCTTGACTTTCTTGCCAATGTGAACATTTTCTAGGATGTAACTATCATTAAAGAAATTTTGAGGTAAAAAAAGGGATTCAAAACAAAAATGTACAAAAAAAATAAACTTTATAAGAACCAATAGGATTCAATATGATGATGTCAACCATGGGGAATGATTCACCATTATTAGAGTAAAAAAAAAAAAAAGAACTACTTTTAAACTCGCATTTTCAACTTATTTCCCTATGATTTTACTAAAATTTTGAGCAGCACTCATTGGATGCATCATTTAATTTTTCATCCAAGTAGTATCCCTGTTGCATACTTTCAATAGACTCTACTACACAAAAAATGTGAAATACATGAAAAACATGAATGCAATCAAGTTTTTACATGTATTTCACCTTTTTCATACAATAGGCTCCATAAAAAATATGAAACATGGGTAATCCATGGATAGAAAATTAAATTCCACTTCCAATGAGTGCTCCCACTCAAACTTTGAGGAAAATTATTGGGAGATAATTTGAAAATACGGGTTGAAAAATTAGTTTTTTCTAAGTTTTCCTCCAAAACTTGATGGGGTATTATAATATTATTCTATTGATTACAATATTATTTTATAATATTCCTTATGAGGCCCATTTTAGACCTCAAAAATTCTCTAATGAGATCAAGAAAAACATGATAAAACATTATAAGAAAGAGCCAACATATGTGAGGGGAATCCTATGCCAAAAGGTGTTATATCTTTGGAAAAGTTATATGATCAAAATAGTCAATTTAGAGGAACACCCAATACAAAATTTCAAAGTTTGAAATTATTGCACGAGAAAAATAATTTTAAAGTCACACACTCTACCACTATCCATGATTCCATCAAGTAATCAACATCATATTTTTGGATATAGTAGAGGTGTATGACTTGTTATTGAGTAGAGACAAGTGTTTAAAACTACAAGGGTACTTCGATACTAATTGGTCCCACCTCTGGTTACTCTATAAAGGAAAAATAAATCAAATATGGGTAAAAATGATACTCATCTAATGTACGTGGTAACTCAATTTGAACTGCCCAATTATTCAATGAGCTCATGCGGAAATACATTGGGGAATTTGTTTCTTGAGACAATCCTTGGTGATCATTCAACCTAGTTGAATCACAACACTGTTGAAAATAATACTGAGAGGGGGGGTGAATCAGTATTATCTAGTCCTTTTACCAAATCTTCCTTATTTATACTTTGAATTATTTTTGCATATCAGTACCATAAAATAATGAACATGAACAAGAAAAAAAAAACAGACAGTCACATCAAAGAACACCAGATATAAGGTGGAAACCCAATGTGGGTGAAAACCACCTGCTGCAATATGTCTCTATCTTCCTTCAAATTAGAAACTCCTTTTACAATGGTCTTGTACTGGTGCAGTCCTTTACCAGTACGCAGGCTGCAACCTGCAGAGAGCTACAACTCTCTCTCGTTTTCCAGTCTCTCCTGGAAGGGAGCTACAACCCCTACTTCTTTTCTTTCAAGGACCACTTTTCATAAATTTTCAAACTGGATCCATAAACATCA
>APFE031692635.1:6681-16917 GCA_000404065.3 Pinus taeda
TAATTAACTAAAATTATATATATTTATAATTTTCAAAATAAAATTTGACATTTTATCAATAAGATCACTATCAAATTTACATTTTTCTTTTCCTTGAGTTTAATTGGATATCAGGTTTGACATTGAGATCGTTATCAAAGATACATTTTCTAATTTAAACTGGTTGCATGTTTTACGTTCCAGCTGTATGCATATCTGTCAAATGATTATATAAACTAGCAATTGTCCCAAAAGGTACAAAGAGAGGCCGATAGGATTATTAAATTAGAATTGTTGAATTTCTCTAGAAGACCCTCTTTGGGAACAAAACTCCAGTATGTTACATAAAAAATGTGTTCCACTCAAGGGATAAAACCCCTTTATCTCACAACAGTGATTTTGACTAATAGCCATCAGATTGCAGATGTCTGTTTGACATTGTGTGCTTGTCTCTCTGTATCATTTTTTTTTTCAGGAAGCTCATTGGTGTGATGAGAAGTAATGTTGCATAAGATTTCTAAACCCACAACAGGCAGACACACAACACAGTTTTAAACTCAAGAAAACCCTCATCGTGAATAAAAACTCCAGTACGTTACATAAAAAATGTGTTCCACTCAAGGGATGAAACCCCTTTGTGTTACAACAGTGATTTCCACCAATAGCCATCAAATTACAGACGTCTGTCTGACACTTAGTACATCATGTCTCTCTGTATCTTTTTTTCCAGCAGGCTCGTTGGTGCAATGAGAAGTAATGTTGTATAAGATTTCTAAATGAAGGACAAATGGGAAGAAGACAAATAGGAAAGAATCTCCCGGTTCTTATGTTTAAACGTATCAATCTACAAGAAAAACTCGCCAATTCGAAGATTTTCCTTAATTTCAACGTAATGTGAAAAGATCTTGCTAGCTTAAATAGATTATCTAATTCATCTCTCTTTACTTGTGGATTTGCGTAAGGGTTTGTATTGAAGATTTTCATGAAAAGATATTGCTAGGTTAAATATATTATATGTTTCATCTTCCTTCACTTGTGGATTTGCGTAAGGGTTTGTATTGAAGCCTTTCATTCTCAAGATTTTTTGTTTCCATCATCTTTATTCAAAGGTTTTCGATTTAATTTCAATAAATCTAAGATAATATCAAATCATTCTGGTTTTCACTTTCAAATGTATTAATGTACAAGTGTTTCAAATAGAAGTGACATGATTCTTTCGCTTCTACTAAAACAAATCAGTATGTGTATCTATTTCGTTAGGATGCGAACGTGTCATTAGTTATCATAAACAACATTGCGGCTTTCGGGAAACAACTGCCAAGCATTAAAATTCAAAGATTGTGGATAAATTATCACTACCAACTCGCATTTTGAATAGTTGTCTCCCAGGACTTAAACTGTCGACCACATATTTAATATCTACAAGGGGAGACTTGAACCATCGACCGACGACAGATGTTTTGAGTACATGGAAAATGGATGAACCATATAGTAAATTTCATTTTTAATGAATGAGAACGATGCACGATTGTAGGAATAAGAATTAGTTATTGTGGAGGAGGTGGGAAGACGTATTAACGTGTCAACAAGTTCCTTGCAAAGGGAAAACGTGGAGAATCACCGATGAGCCCAATGTCCTTGCACAATGAACTCGAAGAGTATAGAGATAACTATGTAGAATAGGAAATGGAAAGTGGTAAGATTTTGATGATGACATCCCACTCCCACTTTGTGGCCATGATCCTTGGTTTTCTTATTTATGCAGGGATTCAAGCCAATAGAGAGCATAGAGGTCGCAAGATTGAGTTCCGTGATTCTTCCGAGCCACATGCCTTCCTACCAGCCCAACCCTGCATCATCGTATTTTGTGAGCCCGACGCCTTCTTATCACCCGAGCTCGATGCCTTCCTACCAGCCCAACCCTGCATTGTCATTTTTTGTGAGCACGACTTCATCATCATTCGAGCATGGTGGAGCATGCACGAAAAAATCTTTGATCCTGTGGCTCAAGAACCTCATGACGTCGTCGCCGACTATGCTGATTCACGACGGGGGCTTGATCTGCACATTGATGACCCTGCTCCTGAGCACAAAAAAGAAGCCAAAAAATTCCAATGCTCTTGACCGTGTGCTTCATTAAAAAGCTCAAAGAAAAAGGGAAGAAAGGGCAGGATGTGTGGATAAATAATATGCCTTATAGAGGAATCACAGGAACAGTTTCAGTCTTGTGAGCCATGGCTAAGCTGAGAGAAGAATAGGGGGACTTATTTGTAGGTTTTGCTTCACAGTTTTATGACCTGCACAATAACATGCAGAAGCTGGTGAAACCCACGGAGAAGAAGATCCAACCATTGAGTCAGATAGAGAATTGAATGAAGATAGCCAAGCAATCTGTATTGAATGGCTAAAGCCTAACATGGCTACAACCAGTGGTCCGAGGGTGATGCAATTGGCTCCAACAGTGAATAGCTGCATGGAATGCATGAAACTCGGTCTGGAGAAAAGAAAATCAAAGATAGGTGATTTGCAGCAGCAGAAAGATGAAGTAGCCAAGTAACTAAAGCAAGAAATACCCACCACCAGTTATCTGATCATCCCACTGTTTCATGTCATTTTGGTTGTAGTAAACCTACAACTATGTCGTAAAGGTTAATCTAGATACTATGTTTTCAGAGCTGTTTATTTTTAGAAACTCAAATTAAATTAGCATACCGCACCATGTCAAAACAAAAGGCCACAGTAACTTAAAATATATGTAAACAAGGCCTCTTACAGACAGAACAATATATATCTGCTTGTTCCAATCCAGAATAAATAAATAAAACTAACTTATGAATGTGTTTAGAGATGTACTTGAATTAGGAAGTACTGGACACTCTCGTCGGTGGCATACAATTCCTGTTCAGGGTCAAAATTTAAAGGCATAAAATGAGGAGAGTACTGAGCATGATATGAGTACTGAGCATGATATTTAATGTTAGCTGCAACCTCTGAAGCTTCTTTGGTTGTAGGATGAGCCATAGTTGGAACAACGGAGAGATTTCCCTTCAAAGACTTGTTGCCCTCGGTTGTCAATGCCATATCCCTGTTCTATGCTTCTACTGGGATGGCTCCAATACTCACTTTCATGCTGCAAATAAGCACTCCATCAGAACCGATAAGAAGAACTGCAATTGTGCAACTTTGAGAGGGTTTCCGTTGAGGTTTTGTGAGACCCGGGCAATAGAACTTTCCCAGCTACAAAGATTCTCGGTTGATACCATGACAAGTAATTGAAGGGACCATGACGAATATCTTATGTCAGTGGAAAGAAGAAGGGTGGTGCCAGGTGTCAGTGGAAAGCAGAAGGGTGGCGCCAGGTGTCAACCTGAGAATGAAAAGGACGACAAAAGTCCCTTTCAAAGGAAGGCCTATTGGCCTAATAAAATACGTCATGTATGACGTCAAATTCGAGACCTAGTCCCCTTTCGGCCAATGATTCTCATTTGTTATTTAAACAAACGTTTTATCTTCGTCATGGAGTTGAAGAATACTTCTTCCTATTTGGAGTCTGCTAACGAGGTGGAGGTTTAAGAATACTTCTTCTTATTTGGAGTCGTTAAAAAGAGGTCAGAATCTGGGCAAAAAAATCTCAAAAAATCTGGAAAAGACACTATTTGAATCGTGTTTTTCATGGTGGAAATGGATTCAGCACCATCAAAAATGTCTAAGACACCTAAAATTTTGAAATTTAACAATTATAACTCGGATTTATAAAAATCCTTGCCAGATTTTCTCTAAATATAACCAGAATTTCCACAACTTTCCAAGCAATTCCTCCAGCTAGTTAGACTAGGGCTTCCTATTTTGCCTCGCGATCAAATCGACATCTGCGTTTTTCATTTCATCGTGACTTCTGATTTTGGCTCTGATCAAATCCATAGGCAACAAATAAATCCTATGCTATTGGGTTGTATTGAGCGGCGACTGTATATGTCCACCGTTAGATTTCGGCCTTGGCAAAATCCAATGGTGGACATATACATCGGCCGCTCAATTAAAGCTCGATAGCATAAAATTTATTTGTTGCCAAATCCATAAGCATCCCTGGCGCTCCACGTCATGAGAAGTTGTCATATCTATCCCTCTAATATAGTTAATTTGTAAGTAATAAAATATTATTTTAATTTAATATTAATTTGCAATTTTATTTTTAAACATGATTAAATTATAATTAAATTTTATATGCATGATTTTAAAAGTCAGATGTCAATAGATACTAGATAATCTATAGGTATTAGATAACTATTATTAATAGCCTTAACGATAATGTAAATATTTGATGAACACTTGTCACATTAAAAAATGCAATTTACAAAACACACGTTGGCCAGTTCCGATGAAAAGAAATACGAGAGTTATTAGGAGGCGTATTTCTTCATTTTGGAGAATAAACAATTTAAGACTATGAGGGAAAAAAATTTGCAATTTAGAAAAGAAGCGTTGACCTCTTCTGTAAATACGAGAGCCATTACTCTATGCGTCGTGCAACATTCAGTAGAGTTAAGAAGCTTCCTAGCATTTTCCAGCTATCATCCAAGGTTCTGAATGCGTAGGGAGGCAAGCAACAGAGTTAAGAAGCTTCCTCACATTTACCAGCTATCATCGAAGGTTCCTCGAAGACTGCAGAATGTAGTAGAGTTAAGAAGCTTCCTAGAATTTACCAGCTATCATTGAAGGTTCCTGGAAGACTGCAGAATGTAGTAGAGTTAAGAAGCTTCTTAGTCTTCCTTTGTTGCCACTCAGCCGGTGCGTCTTTTTGGTTGGAAACTGTTTGTATTTGTGCCAAGGAACCTGCATAGGGTTGTTTTTGGTCAGTTCAGTGGGAAGACGGGCTAGCGTTTGACTAAGCTCCTTGCCTTGCGAGTGGATACCACAAATGGCATATTCAACGACATGCGCAGAAGTTTAAACGATTTGGGAAGCTCTGCTAGAAAATCAGGAGGATTTCACCGTTTGTCGGCAAAATTGTGAAGTATGCGGCATGTTTTAAGGCAAATGTTTCCACATGACTTCTAAACCAGTCTTTAAAGGATTTGACTAGGTAGGCAGTACGCTTCATAGAATTCTCCTGGGAATGCCCACAATATTGGTATAGTTATGTGAAGACTTGCAAAGAATTCGAAAACGGATGCAATAAAAATAAGCGCGACACGATTCTTGCAATGCAATTTCTAGATGCGTAGGGGCATTTGGGGACGCGTTGTGTGGAATGTAGTAGAGCTAGCAGTCAAGTGCAGACCAAACCAATTTTTTTTTTTTGTAAATGACCACATCCTTCACCCATTAAACTTTACACTGCGCATTATCTTAACATTGTTTCTCGGTATTCATTGAACTCCAATGGTGCATTTAGTCCCTCATCATGATGATTCTGCTTCCTCTTCCACTGGCTCTTGTTCTGCATCAGTTCCTTATGCTTCCTCATCCACTGCCTCTTGTTTTGTGTCAATTCCTTATGCTGTGTCAGTTCCTTGTGCTTCCTCCTCCACTGCCTCTTGTTCTGCGTCAGTTCCTTATGCTTCCTCATCCACTGCCTCCTGTTTTGCGTCAATTCCTTATTCTGTGTCAGTTCCTTGTGCTTCCTCCTCCACTGCCTCTTGTTCTGCGTCAGTTCCTTATGCTTCCTCATCCACTGCCTCTTGTTATGTGTCAGTTCCTTATGGTTCCTCCTCCACTTCCTCTTGTTCTATGTCAGTTTCTTATGTCCACTATGACGTATTCATTAATCTTTGTAATTAAAATTATTGTAGCCAAGATGTCAACACCTTCGCTACCAAACTTTGCAGTCTCTTCCAATCCCTTCAGTTACATGCTTTTTTGGACAACCTAAACTTGCAAGACTTGCACGACAAGATTCCTTCGAAAATAGAAAGCGCTATTTTAGCCTCCTCTGTACACATCGCCATTTTATCTCCAAATTTTGCGCAATCAAAATGTTGTCTAAATGAGCTTGTTCTCATGATTAAATCGACTGTAGAGTCGAAGACTACCACTATTCCTGTTTTTTACTACTCCAAACCTAGTGAGCTCAAGTGGACGGGCAAAGACAATAATCGACCCTATGCTCAAGCCCTGTGCAACTATGAAAAGAAAAAACTATATGATACAGAGACAATTAAGGAGTGGAGAGATGCTCTACACCATGTTGCAGAAATTAGTGGTTTCGTTGTGGATGACAATCATAGGTGAGCATCCCGATATCTAAATCCAATTTAGTTTTCTGTAGTTAGCCGTTTCTCTCTATTTATTTAACTCTATAAATGAATGAATGGATATGTAGGGACGAAGAAGAGATATTGAATAATATTATAGAAAGCGTGTTCCAAGACTTTCCTTATGGTCCCCGTTACGATGTTTTTCTAAATCATCACGGACTTGATGTGAAAGAGACCTTTGCCAACGCTCTTTACAATAGCCTTGTTTCTTATGGATTTAGAGTTTTTCTGGACGAACAAGAATTCGTGCGGGGACTGAAGATTACTCCTCAAATACAGGTCGCCATTCAATTCGCCCATGTCAATATTGCTATTTTTTCTCCCTGCTATGCACAATTTTGTTGGTGCCTCGAAGAACTCAACCTCATGGTGAGGTCAAAGAATACCATTCTTCCTGTTTTTTATGAGGTCAAGATTTCTTATTTGCAATGCTCTGAATGTGGAGTGTATGGTGAACCCCTCCTCAACCAGAAAAACAATGATCGATACGATCCACAGACTCTTCAGGATTGGAGAGACGCTCTTTTCTGAGGTCGGAAAACTCCCTGGTCAAGAGCTGGATGGGTGAATATTTGCTCCTATTCCCAAGCCATCTTAGTGTTACTTTTCAATTGGTTGGTGCATCACACTTGCACAGTTCACTAATTATGTTACTCTTTCCACGAAATATTTAGGAACAATGACGACCCGTTGACAAAAATTATGGAAACCGTAAAAGAAAATCTTGCAAAACGATTTGAAGTCATTCAAAGCTCGGACCTGCAAAATGTGCTGAAAAGTGTTTTAAAGGAAAATGCCATTAAAGTAGTTGTGAATCATGAAACAACTGTTACGAAACAATATGTGAGCTGTGAAGCATTTGTATGGAACAAGCTATGAGCCGTGAAGCAATTGCAACGAAACAGGTCATGCATAAGTAAACGCTCCTCTTTGGCTTAATCTTTATACATTTTCATGTTTTTGAATCATTATAATTTTTCAATTAATTTTAGCTATGTTTATTTTAGATAAAGTTTGAGATAAATTTTCAAAGAGAAAGAAATTTCTAGGGCCATTTTTTGTTAGAATAATGGAAAAAAATTAGAGTTTTATTATTAGCATTTTGTTGTGTTTTGTTAAGATTGTTAAAATTTCAAATCCTATTCATGAAGAGATTCATACTCAATCACTTTGCAACACAATATATTTAAGTGTTTTGTGCTTGGATGAATGCAATGTGTGAGTGCAGGTAGCTGTATTCACATTCAACTTTGTGTCGCCTGAGAGGTGCAAATCTATTTTTCAATTACTTTTCCTTCCATTACATTTTGGGTTAGTATCAAAGCCACCTACCAAGAGCGAGGTGCACTTTTTAATTTTAATCACAAGAGACAGTGAGCATTGAATTGTTGAACCCATACACGAGTGACAGTTGCAAACTGAGCGAAGGTTTGATTGGTGTAAAAGTGGAATGGTGGACCACTATACTCGTGTTGTGTATTTCGCCTAAATGAAAAGCAGTTGCTGCCAAGGAAGCGATGATGGGGTGGGTCCCCATTGATCTCTCACAACTCCATTATCTTGATAATCACATGTTAGCGAGTAACACCATGAGCTAGAGAGTAGTTATTACATGTGGAGGATCTGATTAAGATTATCTAAGAACATAGCAGTGAGCTTGCATGGAGTTTGAAGGAGACTTTGCATGTTGAAGTTGTGGAATGTTTAGCGTGGAGAGTAAACAACTATGGAGCTTGTTGCTATCAATGCCATGGAAACTTACGTGAGCATGGAGCATGAGCTATTGTGGAACTTGTAGCTGTGTGGATGTCCAACGGAAGTGTAAATGTTTGAGAGCCTAAAGAATGTGAAATTTCTTACTATTCGTTGGTTTGTAGAGATGTTCAAGTGAGCTACGAGTGATGTAGGAGCTGCGTGGTTCATGTTGTGCCAAGTGAGTACTGCATGGAGCTGTTTTCTGGGGCAACTAAGTGTATGATTATTGAGTAAGGAGATGTGTGATCTAATTGTGCCATAAAACATGTATGTAGACTGTTGGAACATTCAGTGTTGTGTTGAGTAGCTTGTGGGGACCGTGCTAGCTGAGTTCTTTTGTTTGGCTGAGAATTTTGGGAGACTGTTCCACTTGTGTGTGAGACTTGGAGACCATCCAGGGTATGGAGAGGTGTGCTGGCTTGTGAGTTGAAAACGTGTTAGCTATCAGTGCTACATTCTTCTAGCCAAGGAGTTGTGTGCTGCAAAGTGCAGATTTGCTATAGCCTGGAACAGGGGGTAAGCCATGACCTTGTATGGAAGACCTCACGTCTTTAACACATTGATTGTTTCTTTGAAGGAGAGTTTGTTGCAAGGCTAAGTGGTGTGTCGATTGCTCAGATTGTTTTGAGACATTGATTGTTTCTTTGAAGGAGAGTTTGTTGCAATGCTAAGTGGTGTGTTTCATGCTCGGAGGAGTTGATGTGTGGTAAAAGTTGTGTTTTTAGTTTCCTTTTTTTTTTGGCTTGAAGTAATTGTTGAAATGGTGTGTAAAACAAAATTCAATGGCTAACCTTTTGGCAGAATTTTATCTAACTGAAGTAGCAAAGTTAGATAGTGCTAACTGGGAGAGGTGTGAGACTAAGGAAACGATATTGATGAGAATGTCCCTAAAGTAAAACATTATTCCTCATATTCAAGATTGGACAACACTCAAAGATTGTATGAGTGATGTTGGGTTGTGTTATATTCTTTCCGCATAGTTAACAGGGGGTTTGAGGGGTACCCGTAACACCACTTTATGGGGTCCAGGGCAGCGCCCCGGAAAATTTTGGTATTGGACCCTATGTTAAGTTGGGCGGACCCACCTATGGTTTTGTGCATGATTTTCGCACATGTTTTTTGGACGCAATGGTTTTCGGTCCATGGTTTTGGACGCAATGGTTTTTCGGTCCATGGTATTGGATGCTTCGGCATGTATAAATATGTATTGTAACATTGAAAGGATTATAATGAAAAATCAAGCTGGTAGTCTCGGTTTTGAGATCCAGTGGGAAATCTCTGTGTATATGTGTTTTATGTGTTATGCTCTCGCATTGTTATTTTTCCTGTGATTTAGAATTCGTATGCTGGTAATTTCTGTACGGGGTTAAAACCTACAATACATGGTCATTAGTAGTGCTGCACCAAGATAGTGCGAACAATCATAGATATACATGCCATTGTTGATCATGTACAAACATGGACAATGAGCTATAAAGGAGCCCCGATTCAATTGCATAAGATGATGAAGCCGTAGGTAGAGTTGGACAAAGCACGCATCCAGAGTCTGATCCGAAACTATGAAGAACTCTCGCCACTTAGCACCACTGTTGAGGCTTTGTGTGGAGCACTTGGAAGGTATGCTTTTGACAAGCAATTTAGTGGTTTTTCAATAATAATTGTAACCTTTTATGCATTGTGAATTCAAAGAAGATAAAGGATTTTAATAAAATGTGCAAGAATTGACAAAGGAAGCTCAATTATTAATAATTGTCGTTTTTCTATGCAGGAAGACGTGGAAGCAAGGAGTTACCGTCCAAAGCGAGAAGCAGAGGAAGAATAACTGCTGTCCCTCCAGAGGGGAACCGGATGCGAACAAGATCGAGCAAATCAGAGCTGAATAGTCCAGGAAAAGAATGCGGGATACCGAGTCGGCGAACGCGAGAAAGAAAAGAGAAGGATTAACCGATTGGCGAATCCCTCAGGATCTCCAATCCTGAGGGATCGCTGTTTTACTTATCTTTGATTATATAGATACCTCCGTCGTTACTTTTATATAAAGGAACAACATCATTGAGCAAAGGAGACTACTGTTTATATAATTTTAAGTTTCAAAATAAACTTTGATCATCGAGTCTCATTGAGACCTGGTTTTGTTATACTTTTGTTGATGCAATTAATATAAAATACTTGGTGTTTATTTCATCTCTGCGTCTGGAGTAACCTAAGGTGGTGTACCATTGGCAGCTAAGGGCCCGGCTCCGAA
>APFE031692641.1:0-28511 GCA_000404065.3 Pinus taeda
TCTCTTTATGTTGTTTATCAATAAGAAAAGCTTCACAGGCACCTTATGCTCTCTGAATGTTTGGCAATTCATACACCATTATCATTCATATTCCTTGTACATGCCCAGGGTCTACAGAACCACAAGCTGACATAATATATTTCATGAAAACAGAAATACTTCAACTACTGTGCATAGGGACCAAAGTGAAATACTGAAGTTGCATGTACTGCTGAAGGTGAAGGGGAATATGAAATCAGCAAAAGGGAATCTAACAGGCAGACATGTTGGCTCTACTCACCTCTATTGGAAAAAGGAAGCCAACTATGAATTGAGCCATTATGAAGCAAAATTTTGGTGCTCTTATGCGATGTTCTAAAGAATGGAGAATCTTCGCTTCATGGACTATAGGCTGGTGAGTCCTTTGGCAATCACTGAGGGTCCTTTGGCAATCACTGAGGATCCACAGAGAGGTCTTTTTGTTCATACAATTATGGAACACACATTCAAAATCTTGAAGTGCTTGGCAACAAGTAGCAGGAGCATCCTAAACTTATTCCTGTTGGGGTTCCTGTAAGGCAGACAAAGATATACTTCCACATATTAACAAGTGGCAAATAGTTTTGTCAATCATGGCAAAGCAGTATTGAGAAATTACAAAGTACAAACTATAAGGATGACTGTCTCAGTAAGTCAGTTTCAATGCAACTGTTTATGTAGGGAAGTGTCACGCTAAGTATGTATTGCCGCTAAGTGTCATGCTAAGTATGTATTGCTTCAAAACCCAACAGAACACCCCTGTTCCAACTGCAGGAGGCATGAATCCACCTAATTTGGCAATTAGCCTTACACTAAACCGTCGTTTGTCATTTTGTTAGAAATCAAGCGAGAAGTAACGGACTTAGCGTGAAGTCTGCACAGAAGCAATGACAGATATTGGTGGGTGAGTTTATCTATTCACACTAGCGATCCTCCAGAGAACAGGAAGGTGATCAAATTGTGATTTCCACAAGGCCTTTCAAGAATGGACAGGAGTCAACCAGAGCGAATAATTAGTGAAAAAAAACTTCAAACTTGAAGAAAAACAAAGCCAACTTACCCTGATTCAAAAGCCGGCTACAGATGTGCAGAACCGCATAAAGGGGCTTAATTTCTCGCGCTCAGCCTACCGACTGTTGTTGCTGCTGTTCAAATCCAAGAAACCAAGATAAAAACAAATAAATACAAACATTATCTGAATCAAAATGGTGAGATACCAAGCTGCTACAATTTATTTGTGGCAAGAAACTTGCTAACAATTTTCTCTCCAACAACATTTTAAAGTGATCAAAACGTATGCAACCGCACCCAGGCAACGATTCTCGTCTCTTTTTCCAGTCTTCTCGATCCCACGGATAAGGAGCGTCCTTGACCTCGAACCTATTTTGATAACCACTTGCTAACGATTTTCTCTCCAACAATGCTCTAACACCCAACCGTGATCCTCGTTACTGTTTTCAAACTTGTAGATGGCCCGCAGGACATGCTCAGCACCTTCGACTTTCTCAGAACCGCATAAAGGGGCTTAACCAGATAAAAAAACCTATTTCAAAACAATTTTATAACTAGGTAGCGGGAGCCATATACACATGAAAACAACGGAATTCACCTATTTCAAAACAAGAATTCACCTATTTCAAACCAATTTTATAAACCTGGAGAGGCAGCCATATACACATGAAAACAGCGGAATTCTGAATCCGTGAAAATAGGGAGCCCTATTCATGAAAACAGCGGCTGAATCCGTGAAAACAGGGAGCCCTCCTTTTGGTAAAAATTAAGGTCCGCCTTCTATTTCAAAACAAATTTAACCTTTTTAGACCAAATCTATCTTCACAATTTCACTACCAGACTAGAAAAAACCAAACAGTAAATCAGAAATAGTGATTTTGAATCTTGATCTCCCAAAACCAGGAGCAAAGATCAAAATGGGGCGATTTTAAGAAAATCCGATTTGGTAAATATCAAAATGGGGCGATTTTAAGAAAATCTCATTTCGGTTAGTGTATCTACCCTGGGCGAAAATAAAAAAATAAATTAGTTTTTAAATAAAATGAGGGCTAATTATATAAAAAAAAAAATATTATTTTAATTAAAAATTCGCCCCATTAAAATATAAAAAACCTTAAATTTCGCCTTTGGGCGATTATTCGCCCCTAAAATTACCCCTGACCAGAGTGCTCCAAAAATTCTCTAAGTGAGCAAGAGTATGAGAACTTCAAAATTGAACTGACAAAAGGTTGTGAACTAATCCTCATAAGCCTTTTTATTGTTGAAGCCTCTATTTTCTTCATTTTCATCCATTTTTCCTCTAATTTCCCTCTTATGCAAATCTATGTCTCTTCACCTTCCTTTTCTTCTATTTTCCTTTATTTTCATAAATAAAATGCTAATTATTTCCACTTTTCATTTGCCAATTTCCATAGCCATTAATTAATCACCAACGATATCCATCATTATGTTTTGCCCAACATTTAACTTGGAATATGTGTCCCATGACCTTGGTCTTATTTTATTTACATGGAAAATCAACTAGGGGTTGTTACACACCAGTGAATAGGGAAGAAGTGATGAGACCTTAAATGAATTTTGGGTTTCGCACTTCCATAAGGAAAGTGGCATGGCGTAATTATCACTAGCATCCTTCACCTACAAAGAAGATAAGGTTGCAAAGACAAGCCAGAAGGAAAGAAAACCAAACACTAAACACAATATGAAGCAAACATGTAAAATGAGAAGTGGAAGATGAAGGCAAACAACAATGTGGAACCAACAAATATACAAGGGAAAACTTGGTAGAAATATGAAAAAAATTCAAACAAGGAGATATCATGGTCACTTTTTAGTTATTTTTAAATGCCTTGCAAACCCAAATTGGCAAACCTACCCATGCATAAGGAAGAAGTGATGAGTCTTTAAATGAATTTGGAGTTTACCACTTCCATGAGATGAGTGGTATGGAATAATTACTAGTCACCATCCTTATGGAAATAATACCATACACTAAACCAAACACTAGGAAAATACCATGTTGAAAGAGAAGAGGAATACACAGGAAAACAATAAGGTGGAGGCAATGAAACCATAAGGGATAACTTGGTAAAAAAAATTTCAAATAAATAGAGGTCTCGGTTACCACTTCAATTTTTGAGACATAATATAAGCCCAAATTGACAAGTCAGTCCATTATCAAGAGAGGATATCCAATGAAACTTTGGATTTCCCACTTTCATGAGACCTGGAATATTTAAAAGCCATTATCCTTACACTTATAAAAAAATATAGGGATTCAAATACAATTCAATAGGAAAGAAGAACAAATAGTAAATGAAACACAAGGAAAACACCATCTGAAGGTGGCCACAAAAATAGGAAATCAAGGTGAAAGTGGTTATTTTGTAGAGAAGGGGAAGTTCAATGTTTAACGAGGTAAAGAATAAGTTTCATTCAAGAGAATGGAAAGAGTTATGTCGCAATGAACGAACCTCTTTCCACAGCCCAATTTGGGGTTAGCAAAAATAAACGAATAACATAAGAGCCATGTCTTTTGAAGTTATTCATGCAATTGTATTACAAACAGAAATGTTGAAATTGAGAATATACAAGTAATTTTCAAGAATCAAATTATCTCTTTGAAACATTGTTATTCATTCAATTGTTTCTTTAGTATAAAGTATAAAACAAAATATTATGTAATTCCATAATCTTGAATTGTTATGTAAATTTGACTCAAGTCAAAGTTGACCACGTAAACAATGATGGTTTTGGGGCACATGGTATTGTGTACCCATAGTTTTTTGTGGGTGGTATTGCATGTGATGGAGCCTATAAAAGGTTGGGAAGACTTCATTGTAATGTAGACTTGGAGGTGAGCAGTGAAATCTCACTTGACCATCTTGTCCAGGATTTTGGTGAAGAATAATAAAATCTCATTAGATTGGGTTTTTCTCCAGATTTAATGTTTTCCCAATTAAATTTTGTGTATTGTTTATATGAAAATTGTTGCTGATTATTTTTATTTTTCATCATAGTAATTATTTATGTTCTACCGTAAATCCTTAACCATTGGTATCATAGCCATGGTTGAGGGTTTGGGCTTCAGATGTACGCCTATGCAAAGAAGGATTTATTTTTTGGCTTTAGAACAATGCTTATGTTGTCGAGGGTTATTTGGCTTGGTGGACATAGAAAATATTGATGTTTAATTTATTCCCAGATCTGATCTAAATGCAATCCGAACAAGGTTCTAGAAACGCTCAGATAGGCCACTACTCCAACACAGGCCACTACTCCAACACTGGAAAATGAACAAGCGAACTAGGGTTCTTTTGAACGAAGCTCTGCGATCTGGAAGCGTTGCTCAAAGGCATGTATGAATTTTCCAAGGAGGGTTATGGAGTGAGGAGCATGGATCTGGAATATCCACGATGAAATATAACGGTTTCATTGTTTGTGCAATAGAGTCTGCAGAAATTGTGGAGAAGGAGATCCACAATGGGCGTTGACATTAAAGGATCGAGTGCTGGAATGGTAGCGCAAAAGTTGGACCGTAGATCTGGAAGCAACATAAATGTTATGAAGCCTGATAGGAAACACTCAGGTTGCACAGCATTTTTCGTTCAGAAGGATTGGGCTGTCTCTTGACTCTACTACATAGTCTACCATGGCGGAGAAAGAAGCCAAAATGGTCTATTAGAGTTGTTGTGTGCTGGAGTCCATTCACAGTATTTGTTGAGAACGACTCTGCAATGGCTATTGGATTAGGTATGGCCAAGAATTGCTACCCAAAATAATTTGTGTCGCTGGTTGAGGTCATATTCATGATGTAACTGGAATGATGAGATAGTGTTTTCATGGTGGCGCGCAACTTGAGAAACAAAACAAAGAGAGAAGGGATTTATTGGATCCTTTTACGTGGTAAAAGGATCACAGTAGCAAGGCGGCGTTGGTCAAACAAGCTGGTGGTTTCCACCTACGTTGAAGGGCGCATGGACTGTGATATGAATTTGTAGAGGTTTGGGTTATGAAGTATCGCGCACTGGTTCCAGAAATTTGATAGCGTTTACCTTAGGGAAGATGTTAGTCCACCATTGACTAAACGACAATAGCAGCCCGTGACATTCAACGCAAACGCAACAAGAGATTGGCTATGCACATACATAGATGGAGACAAAATGATTGGGGCCTGGATTGGAACTTGGAGGCCTGATAATTAGATACAGGCAAAATTGGTAATCGGGTCAATCAAGTTCTAGGTTGGGAATTGTCAAACGATGGACATATAAATGATTACGGAGGTGTTGATATGCGTAAAACACCAGAGAAGGATTGACGAGTAATTTTGTTTTGATATGCGTAAGAAGACGAGTCTTTTTGTTTTGATATGGGTAAGAAGACGAAGGGGAATCCGTTGCAGCAGGAGAATGACAACCTTACAAGAAAACTCTGGACGTTGTGGGAGATCGAGCTCTGGACGAATTGGCAGATCGACTAGTGGTAGAGAGCGTGAAAACTCTGCGTAGGTGGATGGGGCGCACATTTCATAGTTGAATGTTTAAATGAGATGGATATGGATCTGTCAATAAGGCACTCAAGAGATACATGTCGTTAAAGGAGCAACTTTATGCTCGCACACAGTGATAACGTGGTATTCGGATGGTGGATCGTGTCAAAAATGGCTCGTGGGAAGGTTCAATGTAAACGATGAGCTACAGAGAAAAAGGGGTCATGAGAGGTCCACGAGAGATGAGAGGATGGTCATACAAAAGACAACTTGACAACACTAAAGGGTGAAAATTAAAAATAAAAAAAATATTATTGTAATGGAATCAAAATTATGGGTCATGAGAGGTCCACGAGAGATGAGAGGATGGTCATACAAAAGACAACTTGACAACACTAAATGGTGAAAAATAAAAATAAAAAAAATATTATTGTAATGGAATCAAAATTATTGCGTGTAAATGAGCATATTATTGTAAAACTTTGGTAAGGCATGTGCACCTCTATGTAATCACTTGTATGGTCTGAGCATATTATTGTAAAACTTTGGTAAGGCATGTGCACCTCTATGTAATCACTTGTATGGTCTGAGCATATTATTGTAAAACTTTGGTAAGGCATGTGCACCTCTATGTAATCACTTGTATGGTCTGGGATAGACCCAGGTGATAGGGGATGTCGGGTTAACAATATTCCAGGTAAAAAAATTTGAGGGGGGTAAGAGTTAGAGTACGCTCGGTTGTCACACTTAGGAGGTTTTGCTGGACTTAGTCAAGGAAACCCAAGTCAAGTTTAAGGGGGAAATTGTTAGCTACACTTACTCGGGATAGAGTCAAAGTTGACCAGGTAAATAATGATGGTTTTGGGGCACATAATATTATGCACCCACGGTTTTCTGTCCATGGTATTTCATGTAATGGAGCCTATAAAAGGCTGGGAATACTTGATTTTAATGTAGACTTGGAGGTGAGCGGTGAAAGCTCACTTGGCCATCTTGGTTAAGATTTTGACGAAGGATAATGAGATCTCATTGGGTTGGATTTTTACCCGGATTTGGGGTTTCCTGGTTAAATCTTGTATGTATTGTTTATGTGAATCTTTGTTGTTGATTACTTTTATTTTTCCTCTTGGCAATTATTTATGTTTTGTAGTAAATCCTTAACATGAGCCAACACAAAAAAAGAGGAGGTTACCAAGACAAGCCAAAAGGAAAGGAAACCAAACAGTAAATAAAGACAAGGGAAACACCATGCAAAATAAGAAGAGAAAGATGAAGGTGAACAAGTTAGAGACTAAAAAAAAGGGAGTGCTTGTTAAACAATACAAAAAAAAACATAAAAACTTGATAGGTCTTGTTCGATACTTAACCTTTTTGAGATGAATTGCAAGCCCAAATTGGAAAGCCTACCCATTCAAAATGAATAAGTGAGGATATTTTGAATGAATTTTGGGTTTCCCACTTCCTTGAGAGGAGTGACATGGAATAAATGCATTACCATCCTTACACTTGCTAAAACTTGGGGATACCAACATAAGCAACAAGGAAAACACTAAATGAAACAGAAGGGAAACACCATGGATAACTAGAAGAGGAAGATGAAAGTGAACAACAAGGTAGATGTAAAAAAACCATAAGAGAGTACTTCATAAAATAACAAAAAAATTATAAAATGAAGATTCATCTTAGTCACCACTGTTGAGATGACTTATAAGCCCCACCCACGGGAAAAGAAGAAGTGGGGAGATATTAAATGAATTTGGGATTTTCCACTTCTTTGAGATGAATGGAATGGAATAAATGACCCACCATCCATACACCTACTAAAAATATGGGGTTCCAAATACAAACCACAAGGTAATAAGTCCAAACATTAAAACAAACACAAGGCAAGCACCATGTGGAATGAGAAGAGGAAGACGAAGGTGAACAATGAGATGGAGGCAACAAAACCAAAAGGGAGTACTTGCTAAAAATGCAACAAAATTGCTAAATAAGAAGAGATATTGATTACCAATAAACTTTTTGAGATGACTTGCAAACCCAAATTTTCAAGTCCACCACAAAAAGGAAGATGTGAGAAGACCAAACTAATTTGAGATTTCCCACTTAAGACAAGTAGCATGGAATATTTATGAGCCACCATATTTACACATGCCAAAAATACGAGTTTTACAAGACAAGGGACAAGGCAAGAATACCAAACACTAAATATCCTTCTCTAAGGAAATAAACTTAGCCAAGAGTTTTATATAAGAACTTCTAACATCCATTAGTGAATTAACATTCAAATATTCAAGAGGCAAGTTAGTCATTCTCACTAAAATTGAGGTTGAAGATAATATTTTTATGATTCATATTCATATAAGAAAAGGATAGTAACTACCATACCCCAATCTATATTAGCATTACTCTTAATTACGGTCTGATTAAAGGACACATGTAATTATTTTAAGGCATTTATGGTTATAGTTATAAAAATCTATCACTACTAACTTTAACTTTTTTATGGAAACAAATATAAAATCATTTAAGTACTTGTATATGAGGTGCCCCAATTACACATGTTGTTGCAACTACTACATCATGGGGAATATATGCCTTGCCACTTGGACACGTGTATTATTTCATAATAGTTGTATGTGACAAAAAATAAAAGGTGGTCACATATATTTTAAATTTATGTTTTCCAAATATTTTTCAATTGTAAAATTATGATCAATGACATATAGAAATCATGTCATACTAACCTCTTACAAGAAAATATCCTCAATAGGATCCTCTACTGAGCCCTGAAAAGTATGCCTATAATGATAACATTGATGTGGAAAAACTAGCTTGGAACCAAAATATCCAAATTGGATAGATTTTGTACATTATCTAGAATTGACATGGCCTAAAGGTTCTACACTTGGTGGTCTAACATATTCATATGACATTTTTTATGGAAACCTACCACAAACACACTATGATGAATTAGACTACATGTTAGGGATGATACATACTACCATTTTCCCAAGTCTTATCTCTATGTTGGGGAAATTGGAGTGGGGAAGGGTAGAGGTTGGGTGAGGGTGGATTATTTGTACGTATAGGAGTGGGTGAAATTTTCAATGATTTACATCTAGCCATTGCTTGACCCTAAGAAAATTCAAGACCTGCAACCTAGAATTCACCAATGTCAAACTAATTTGCATGAAAACACATAATAAACTTGACCCAAAATTTATGAAGAAAATACAAGGAAACCTCCCAGTTATTGTAAGTATTTTTATCAAATACCATAAACCATCTATCCATAAAATGATTTTTCCATGGTTAGAATGTGCACTAATCCATGCAAAGATGCCTCTCTCTCAAATCATGGGGTTGGTTGGTTTTAGGGTTAATAAACAATTGAACAAACATTTCTTTGGTTATATGCAACATTTCACTTCTTCCTTTTTAATGTTAGTTAAGTAGTACTTTCTCACTGAAACAAAATATTTGGATATATCAGATAATTGTCGATAAACATGGGCAATGGAAGGAACATTGCTATTAAGTGAAGTGACTAATCAAATACAAGATGATTCTTTAGTATTCCTAAGCTCGCTTATTAAGTTCTTGAGTTCATATAAATATTGATGATATTGTGTATGGGTCTTGTGGGGGTTAAGGTTTGGGTTTGGACAATGATTTTTCTCCATAGAGATAGAATAAAAGCTACAATTAAACAACAACCAAATATTTTAAAAAATGATTTAAATTCAAATAATTTAACAAATAAAAAAGATATTTCAAATAAAATCAACTTAGAAACAAGAGCTACTCTCTTGAAAATGTTGAGTTCCAATGATGCCAATGTCCCTCATGCTTGTTTTCACTAAGATTGGGATGAATTAGAAAATGTGTGCTCATATTTAGGGAGAATAAATAGGGAGAAAGCACCATGAATTGGGGGCAAAATAAAAGAATGTGGTTGTATTTTTTATTTTTTATTATCTACACAAAGGAATGCACATGCATTTTTAACAATTGTATTCTTATAAATGAATGTGTTTTTAACATGTGCAAATCCTCTTTATTTAGAAATTGAAGTGGACTCTTTTGGATCCATGTGGCAATGGCCTATGTGTAGCTTCAACCAAGGATAATTAAATCTATTTAAATAAGAATGTGTGTGTTCTTGAAAATAAAAAGGGTGTTGATTCCCATGCAAAAAATAGGGAAGCAATTTTGTGCACTCACACATTGGTAACTAATAAATGAAAGATTATCATATTCAAAGGAGATCCCCCATATTCTTCACAAATATGCCATGAAAATCTAGCTAGTGGAAAACCATCCTTTCATAAACAATCTACCAAATCATTTCTTTCTATGTACACGTGTTTGAAATAAATACTATTAATTGAATATTTTAATGTATCTCAAAATAACGTTTAAAGAATTTGTCCCCAACATCCATATTATTACAATTTGTGAATGCCCATATATTTGGATGTTGAAAGCTTTTCAACTGTCAGAGCAAGAGTTAACTTTAAAACCATTAGTTGTGTAAATTTATTATATCCCTTTCTTAGTCCATTCTCTAAACTTGATGATGTAGGATTCCTTTATGTAGATAACCCCTTCAACATCACTTAATATGCTCCATTAAAGAAAGCCCAATCCCTACATTTATCTATCATTTATGCAATTACTATAATTGGGGCCCTTTGTGTTTTTTCTTGGTTAACTTTTTTTTTAGATTCTTAGTGATCTAGATGGATATTGATGGCCACAAAACTATTCCACTTGGACCCTCAATGTTGTCTCTTTCAGTTTTTCAGTTTCCTTAATTGTAGCACAAATAACTATTTTTAGCAATTTTTCGGGTCCTGAACTTCTGGAGCAGACAAAAATATTTTATTATTGTTTTCATTCAAAATTTGTATTCCTTGGATAGATATTTCTAACGAGGTATTGTGCGCATCAAATAGAGATCATATGCCAAAGTTACAACCCCGGGAAGTTGATGAACCAATTTACCCAAACGAGGCCCATATTTTTGGCGTTTCATCTCCTAGGGTTAGGGTTTTATATGTTTAGGGGTTTCCACTATTTCTCAATAATAAATAGGCCTTCGAGCCTCATTGTAACATAGTCCAGAGGCATGTATCCACCACATCTCTTCTCATAGATAAGCTACCATCGCCCAAGCTAGATTATTCCCATTTTGTTTATAAGCATATTTCAATATTTGATATTAATGAAATGAAGTGTTATTTCCGCTACATCTCTATATTTATGATTATATCTATGATTTGTTTCATTCTTGTTTAAGTTTGGATTAGTGGCATCAGAGTGTTCTTCTCTTTCTCTGCTTTTCTTTTCATGTCCCCAACGAGGTCCATATCTAAGGAGTTAGGGCTCGAACTGGTCGAAACTTTTCAAGACCAGCCTCGCAAATCCTGATGGATTCCCTTGGTGGAAGAGAAGAAAGATGAGGGGGGTAGAAGATCCTTTCAAAATATTGCTCGAAGAATCCCTCGAGCGACAAAGGAACACGATAATGGAAAAATTTTCGTAGATCCTTCAGCGACTACCCAAAGGCGACACATCTTCTTCCAGTAGCCACTTTAGAACTGCAATGCCCTTTAAGGTACAAGTTAACTTTGACATCCCCATATTTGAAGGTAAGATAGATGTGGATGCCAAAGATAAATGGTTAAATCTGCTAGAAGGATATTTTTTATGTTCATGATTATTCTAGTAAGGAAAATATTACTTTTTCACTTCTCAAAGTTGCCCCCCATATCAAGGACTAGTGGGAAGCCTACTATGAGAAGAAGGATGAAAGTACACCCTCACTATTTTAAGTTGCACCCACTTGGAATTCGTTCTAGGATGCCATCAAGGAGTAGTACTACCATGTTGGTAGCTATGAGGATAAATACATAAAATGGACCACGCTGCTATAGGGAAGTGACAAAAACGTGCCAACGTTTACTAATTTTTTCATACCCTTTACAGAAAGTTGGGTATTAAGGCTTTTGAGTGACAGTTGGTACTCAAGTACTGTGGATGTCTACACAGATATATCCAAGACAAGATGAAGTTCCTGGACATCTCCTCGCTTGACATGACGTACCGATACACTGTCAAGATTGAGCATAAGTTTAAAAGAAAAGAAGCGACACTTTGGATCTGTGAATACGAAGCAAGGGAAAGGCACCCCCAAATCGCAAAGAAAATAACAAAACCAAGGCGGGGTGACCCAGAATAACCCACCAAAGATGCAAGAAAAGAAAAATTGTTGATTTTTTTTAGCATCGGTTGTGCTCTAGCCATGAAAAGTGGTGGAGGCTAAGGAACATGAGATATCCAAGACCCAAAAATCGTTTGGAGAAATTCCACCCAAATGGAGAGATATTAAAATAATTAATATTTTTAATGGAGTTCCTAAGTCTAAACTTAGGAAAATTAAAATATTAATGTGTATTAATATAATATGGGTGAGAAAGTTCTAAATAATGAGGATCAAGCCAATTCTAATCTTAGCCGTTGATTAGAGACTTAATCACGACTGTTGATTCATTTAGAGTACACATACATGGAAAATGAAAAGTGTAAATGATAAACATGAGTGTGTATCTATTATTGACAAGAATATACATTTATAGTACATTCATATGACCTTTAGTTTCGTATTCCAAGGTCTCTTGGACTTCCTTAGACTATTCAGCTTCCACACCAACCCTTAGAGGATTAGGTGTCCAACATTATTCGTCAATAGGAAAAGTATAAGAGGAGGCTTGAGGGTCAGTTGGAGATACACCAAGTTGATCAGTCAATTCAATTTTCTGGGGCAGGGTTTGTCGAGAAATCGAGTTAGTGATATGTTGCAGCGAGGGGTAGTTTGGCAGAAGGCTAAGAATACATAGCAAAGACGCGGAGAGAGTGTCGGAGAGATAGTGGAGAGCCTAGGAAGGTTGATGCAGAGGTAACCAGGACTGACACAAAGGCTGAGGAGGCTAGCACAGAGGACACAGAGGGCCAAGAGGCTGACCCAAAAGCTACAGAGGCTGACACAGGCAGCGCAAATAGCTGCAAAGTTGTTGTTGGGCTGAAGAGGTTGTGTTGAGGAATTTTCATGGGGTAGACTAAGAGTTGATTAGCTGACATAGAGATGTAGGAGAGTGGCACAGTTTCTAAGGGTAGTTTGGAGCAGCTTTCGCTATCCAGTTGAGGGAGTAGTCGAAGTCACTGTGGGGCTATTCATCTAGTTGCTAATTAGCCAGAATATCTGTCTCCGAAGTGAGGTAATACTACCAAGGCCATTCTCTGTTGGGTGAGCCATTTCTGGCACCATAGTTGTATTTAGAAAACAACATAATGTAGAAATTTTGAATAATATGACACTTATTCACAGAGATTATCCTGATTATACACTATTTGCGGAATCATGCATAATACATAACCCTCCTCTACGTTGATCATCAATTTGCAGTATTAAAGAAACAATCGCATGCACACATTGAAGCATCAATCACACATATCAACATAGTATATCACGGGGAAAGTATACAGCTGAAAACCCCCAACTATCTGTATATTGTATTGATTGTAACATGTAACACTACATAGTACAATACTCCTCGCAAGTACTCAGTACTATCTCCACCTGTTACACACAAACTAGCTCAGATATGAATCAAGTCACTGGCTCAAATCTCCTCCGTTGTTTGCTTGCCTCCACTACGCAATCCTGCATGAGAATTGATGAGAATGGCTGATCCAAACTCGTATTCCCTTTGCCTATACCACGCAATCGTCATTGGCAATACTCAATCCATTGATTGTGAAAATCTCATGCATAACTATAGTCACAACTGACAGCTGTCTTGCCCTTTCACTCACCTCTAACACTTGTCTCCACTGAACTGTCCATGCACTGAGTTAACTGATCTATTCTTTAGTTGATTTATGAGTTAATGATTAGTGAATTAATTAATAATTAATTCACACCACTCATCATTAGTCTATTTGTCAGTGAGACTAAATACAACTAGTTCAACTAAGTCAAACTGAACACAACTCCATCAACTCCTCATTCAACTCCACCAAACTCAATCACTTGATTCTAACTGAAGTCCTTCATGCAATAGCTCAACTAACCCATAAAAAAGCGTATTCCTCTGCAATTGCATGTGCCACTTCGTAGCTCGACTGAAGTGCTGCAAGAGGATAAGAATAATGTTTATAGTCCAAAATATGTATTAGAGCTAATAATTCGACTATTCTAATTATTTAGAACTGGCAGTCTAAAATAGACTCCGCCCATATGTCTAAAAATAGAAGTCCATCTATTTTTACCAGCATGACCAATCATCCACAAATAGCATCCTGCAACTCATAGACCATGATCCATATGTCTAAACATAGACTTTGCGCCAAAAATAGCCTGCGGGACCACTTAGTGAAGGTGACTTCTTTTCACTAAGCTTCATCATCTTGTTGCATTTTCAACACATAATAATAAAACCCTCATATCTGTTGCATTGGTTTGCCCGCATTGGGTTTTTCCTGGGATAATTGTCCAAAAATAATGATGTCCCTTGTGTTGTCTCAGTTTATTTCAGTTGTTGGTCTGTATATTTGTGAAGGTTGTTATTGTGTTTATTTCGATGTTTATATGATTCAATAACTTGTTAATGTAAGGAACAAGTAGGGGATAATAAACCAGAAATAACAGCAGAGATTTATGATGTGTTAGATTCAAAAATTTTCACATGGTATCAGAGTGATTGTAGATCACAGGAAGACTAAAGACACCAGTGGAAGAAATCTGAAAAATTAGTAGTAAAAGCAGTTGTCCCGAGAGACAATGTTGTTCCAACGCTGAAGCGACAAGAGAATAAGTGATGCAGTGCTTAGAGAGTGATGCAGAGGCTCACGTAGAGCCTGTGTCAACATTTATAGCTAAAGGAGGGTCAGCGCAGAGGCAGAGGGGGGGAGATCAAGCCTACACAGTGCCCGATCATCTTTCTTAGCCATGAAGGATTGACATTGTCGCTAAGAGGAGATGATCCAACTCTCACTATGATTGCGTAGAGCCAAAAGGGCTTAGTTTCTTTAGTTGTTGGGGCTAAGGGAGTTGTATAGATTGTGATTTGAGGAGTTGGTGGGACATTGTTTCTATCAATACAAAAAAGTGTCTAAGGAGACAGAACCAAGGTAGAGGGAATCACTAGCTCAACGGATTTATAGCCAAGGAATCCAGATTTGAGTTGTAATTGCAAGGAGGATTGGGGAGGAGCGGTTCAACAGTTGGCCAAAGGGTTTCTAGGAGGGAAATCAAGACTCAGAGGGAGTCCAGAAGAGGAGAAGAGATGGAAGTGAACAGACAAAGGGATCAGGACAGATTGGATGAGACTTCCAATTTTGTCATCTGGAAGGCCAGGATCCTGGTAGTCCTAGATAGACATCGCATCAAGGACTATGCCTTGAAGGTAGTGGCTATCCTAGTTGACCCAACTGAGAATGAAAAGTATGAGGAGGCCCAGGAAAGGGTGAAGTGCATGATCCTATATGGGATCAAAGATCAGTCATACTACATATTATTGAGAAGAACACAACAAAGGCGATGTGGGACACCCTGACCTCCTTATACCAGGGATCTTCCATGTAGAGGAAGATGCTATTGGAGAACCAGTCGAGGAAATATCAGATGAAGAAAGGAGAGCAGATAGATCACTTCCTTCTCAAGTTGCAAGGGATTCGTGATGAGCTAACTTCAGTAGGGTCTACTTCAGATCTAGAGTTCTTAGTCAGGACTTCCCTGAATGCAATTTCCAAGGAGTGGGAAACATTTGTCCAAAGTATTTTGGGCAGGGCTACTCTGCCTGGTTGGGAGGAGATGTGAACTCTTCGATAGGAAGATCTCACAAGATTGACCAAGGTGGGGAGTAATGGTAATAAAGTCAAAGTCAAGAAGGAGGAGGAGGAGGATGCATCTCTCGCATTTGCGGGACAACAAAGGCTACAAAAGAGGAAGAAGAAGGACATCTCCAAGGTTAAATGCTTCCATTGTGGGGAGCTGGGACATTATGCATCCAAGTGTCCTAGGAAGAAAGGCAAGGGAGAGGCTTCTGACTCAAAGGCAACTCCACCAAAAGTGGAGCAGGGTGTCGAGGATGATGACGATTGTGCCATGAGTGCTCATGCTCCTCTAGAGAAGAATTGGGGAGACATCGAGTTGTAGTCAAGAGGACTACATGCAGGGGCAGGATCCTTGAGGTGCCCAAACTCTTGGATCACATCCGACTACGAGAGCCCTTAAAGACAGTAGCATGATGACAAGTGTCGGGTGGAGCAAGGTGTGATGGAGAAAAAAGGCAAGGCTAGAGTACATAAGTCTGTAGCAGTGCAGTGGATGTTGTAGCAGTGCGAAAGGCACAGAAGAGGCTACAACAGCATAGTGGCAGCAAAGGGAGCACAGGATAACATTTGAGGTAGCTTCAGCATCACGAGGCTTCCAGATTGACCAGGATGTCATTATTTGGGTGAAGTCAGTTACTTACTTCTTGGTAACTGATTTGCAATGCAATAGTTAGTAGTGGCAGTGTTATGGGTAGCATGGGTAGCATGTTGAGAGGGAGCTGCAGTATAGATGTAGCAGTAACAGTGGTAGTCATAGTGTCATGGGTAGTAGTATAGGAAGCATAGTGCAGGGGATGTGAGGCAGAAGGCAAAGCATCAACACAGGTACCAATGCAGAAGATCAATCTGATACTTTTATGGTGAAGCATTACTAGAGCACATTCCTCACTAAGAGGGATTCTTTATTTTTGGTAGCATCAGATGTGATATAGCCATGAAAATTGGTGGAGAGACTAAGGCACATTAGATATCCAAGACCCAGAAATATTTTGGAGAAATTCCACCCGGATGGAGAGATATTAAAATAATTAATATTTGTAATGGGGTTCCTAAGTCTAAACTTAGGAAAATTAAAATGTTAATGTGTATTAATATAATATGGGTGTGAAAGTCCTAAATAAATAGGATTAAGCCATTTCTAATCTTAGCCATTGATTAGAGACTTAATCTAGGTCTTTGATTCGTCAATAGGAAAAGTATAAGAGGAGGTTTGAGGGTTAGTTGGAGATACACCAAGTTGAGGGGCAGGGTTTACTGAGAAATCGAGTTAGTGATCTGTTGTAGCAAGGGGCAGTTCAATAGAAGGCTGAGAATACATAGCAAAGAGGAAGAGAAAGTGTCAGAGAGACAATGCAGAGCCTAAGAAGGTTGACACAGAGGGCCAAGAGGTTGACGCAAAAGCTGCAGAGGCTGATGCAGGTAGCACAAAGGGCTCCAAAGCTGACGTTGGGATGAAGAGGCTACACTGAGGAATTTTCATGGGGCAGGCTAAGAGATGATTAGCTGATGTAGAGCCATAGGAGGGTGACGCGGTTCCTAAGGGTAGTTTGGAGCATCTTTTGATGTCTAGCTGAGGGAGTAGTCAAAGTCACTACAGGGCTATTCATCCGGTTGTTGATTAGCTGGAATATTCGTCTCCGAAGAGAGGTACTACTGTAGAGGGAATTCTCTATTAGGTGAGCCATTTCTTGCACCCTAGTTGTATTCAAAAAACTGCATAATAATAAAACCCTCATATATGTTGCATCGGTTTTCCTGCATTGGGTTTTTTTGCAGACGATTGTCCAAAAATAACGGTGTCCCTTGTGTTGTCTCAGTTTATTTCAGTTGTTGATTTGTATATTTGTGAAGGCATCTATTGTTTTATTTCAATGTTTATATGATTAAATAATTTTTTAATGTAAAGAACAAGTAGGAGATAATAAACCAGAAATAATAGTAGGGATTTCTGATGTGTTAGATTCAGAAATTTTCACAAAAACACCTTGAAGAAAAAATAAGGACACAGGAAAATGGTGTGAGTTCCATAAGAGCTCCACTCACAACAAAAGTGAGTGTTCGGACAAGCAGCCACTGGTGGCTGAGCTGAAGGCTTTTGAATTAGACATGTGTTTCGACTCCAAGTCAGAACCCAACAAGGGGAATGACAAAGGGAAGCTAATCATTGATGCGGAGCCTAGTGCCAGCGTGACCACCATTAAGATCTAGAAGAATGATCATGAAGATCCAAAGGAGGGGGAACGCCTCTTCCACTCACAAATGTGGGTAAAGGGTTCTCCACTACAGTTCATTGTCGATAACGGGAGCCAAAATAACCTCATTTCAGTAGAGATCATGAAGTGGTTGGGTCTATTGATTACAACACATCCGCAGTCATACACCATCGAGTGGCTTCACCAAGGATGAGATATTTGCATCAGCCAGCAATGTCGCCTCCTCTACAACATCAAGGCCTTCATTGGATGAGGTTCTATGTGATGTTTCTCCTCTTGAAGTTTGTGATGTATTATTAAGAAAACCAGACTTATAGAAGCGACATTTTGTATGAGCCTTGGCCTCGCTCTTTGATTATTACTTTGGACAATAAGTTGTACAAGATACCGAAGGTAGCCCCCCTACCACCATCTCTTTGATCTCTGCAAAGCAATGTAGTAAGGTCATTTCACATACCAGGATTTTCTTTTCCTTATGATTTTCCCTCAGGGAAAGAAGAATATTGGGGCCATGAATTCCAAATAGGGCTTCTCCATACAATAACAAAAAATGGATATGGTTGTAGTGGAGTACAAGGAAATTTTCACCTCACCTAAGAGGGTACCTCTGCACTGTCAGGTCAATCACTCCATCGATCTAACCCCAAGCATGTCGCTACCCAATGGACCGATCTATTGATGCTCAGTTCTAGAGAATGATGATATCAAGAGGTAGGTTCAAGAGTTGTAGGAGAAAGGGCACATTATGCCAAGCTTGACACTCCATGGGAGCCCAATTGTATTGGTACAGAATAAGGACAGGACCTGGAGACTATGTATTGACTATCGGGCATTGAACAAGATCACTATCTGCAATAGGTACTCGATCCCACAAATTGATGAATTTTTGGACCAGCTCAAGGGGGCCAAATATTTCAGCAAGATTGACTTGAAGTCTAGTTATCACTAGGTGCCTATCGAACCCTCTAATGTGTGGAAGATTGCCTTCAAATCCATGGAGGGCCTTTTTGAATGGTTGGTCATGCCTTTCAAGTTGACAAATTCCCTTGCAACCTTCATGAGATTGATGTACGACATATAGCGACCCTTCTCCATTGCATTCATGATGGTGTATTTAAATGACATCTTGATCTTCAACCATGGTTGAGAAGAGCACCTCCACCATGTTCAACAAGTCCTCCAAACCCTACAACAACACAAGTTGTGTGCCAATATGGAGAAATGGACTTTTCACATGAGCCAGGTTCAATATCTGGGGTACATCATTGATGAGAAAGGTGTGCATGTGGACCCAGCCAAGATACAAGTCATTTGGGATTGGCCAGACCCAACCAATCTAACAAAGCTCCGCAACTTTCTAGGCCTTGCCAATTTCTATCGTAGGTTCGTGTTGGGGTTATCTTATATCACTTGGCCTTTAAGTCAAGTCACCAAGGGCAAAGCAAAAGAAAAGTCCTTTTGGTCTGAAACCCAACAAAAGGCATTTCATGAGTTGAAGTAGTGCCTCTGCTCTGCACCAGTGCTCACATTACCAGACCTACAACAACCATTTGAGATTGAGACAGATGCCTCCAACCATGCTATTGGTGCAGTTCTCACTCAGCAGGGGCATCCAGTGGCTCACCACAATGAGACACTTTTAGACACAGTCTAAACGTATCCCACCTATAATAAATAAATGTATTCCATTATGCAGGCATGTAATCAATGGAAGAATTACATTATGGGGAAGGAAACGGTCATCCACGCAGACCATTGACCCTTGTAGTTCATACATACGCAAGGGAAGTTGCAGAATGATTGCCATCATAAATGGTCCACATACCTGCAAAAATTCCATTTGAACATGAAGTATAAGAAGGGCATCACCAATAATGTTGCATATAGCCTCAATTTCCCACCAATCATGGTGTTGATCACTATGCTCGACTCCTATGGGCATGAGACTTTGGGATGTCTGCATCTTTACGAGAGCGATGCAAAATTCGACAACACATACCAACCACTCCTAGAAGGTAAGCAAGTTCCAAATTTTCATCTTCAGGATGCACTCTTATGACACATAGGACACATTTATGTTCCTTCAAGCGAGCATGCCAAGATGATTTGGGAGGCACACTACAGTGAGTTCGTTGGACGTTTCAGAGTAGAGAAAATAGGGGCAGTACTGCAGAAGTTTTTAATTGGTCGAACCTTCATTAGGATATTGGTAGGTACATTAACTCCTGCATTTCCTGTGCCATTGACAAACCAACCATCAAGAAGCAAGGCCTATATACTCATACGTCCACTCCTAGTCAACCTTGGGAATCCATTTACATGGATTACATGTCAGGCCTTCCTTCCACTAAGCATGACAATGACAGTGTTTTTGTGGTCGTTGACAGATTCTCTAAGATGACCATTATGGCGGCTTGCAAGAAAAGTATCACAGCAGAGGACACTACTACACTTTGCTTTGTGCGAGTGTGGGTACACTTTGGGATCCCACAACCCATTGTCTCGGATCGGGACAACAGATTCCTAAGTGCATTCATTAGGGGATTTTTGAGGTCTAAAATGGGCCTCCTAAGAAAAATGTACAACAAAAATAAACTTTATAAGAACCAATATGATTCAAGATGATGATGTCAACCATGGGGGACGATTCACCATTTTTGGAGTAAAAAAAACAAAGATTAGAAAATAATAAAATAATAAAACTATTTTTTCAACTCGTATTTTCAACTTAACTCCCTAATGTTTTACTCAAATTTCGATCAGGAGTACTCGTTAGATGCAAAATTTAATTCCTCATCCAAGGTGTACCCATGTTGCATACTTTCGATGGACCCTCCTACACGGAAAATGAAAAATACATGAAAAAATGAGATTGCAATCATGTTTTTCACCTATCTCTCATTTTTCATGTAGGAGGGTCCATCGAAAGTATGCAACATGGGTACTGCTTGGATGATGAATCAAATTTTGCATCCAACAAGTGTTTCTGTTTGAAATTTTAGTAAACCAATAGGGAGATAAGTTGAAAAAATAGTTGTCTTTTTTCCCTCTAAAATTTGATGATGTAATCTAATATTATTTTATTATTTCCACTATTATTTGTAATTTCCTTAGGAGGCTCATTTTAGACCTCAAAACTCCCCTAATGTTGGTAAAGTCTCTGGTCGATGCTGGATACCAAACTCACTAAGTCCATGACTTTCCATCCCCAAACTGATGGTCAAATAGAGGTCGTCAACATGATGATCATACACATTTTTCGCATGTACAACTCAAAATATCCATGCACATGGGATGAAAGCCTCACCTATGTCCAACAAAGCTACAACAAATCTCTCCACAACTCAATGAGTCACAACCCATTTCAGCGAGGGCTGGGATTTTAGCCATTATGTCCCATTGATGTGGCCATACCATTTGTAGCTACTCACGCATATTTGACTCATGTCCTGTTCAAATACGACATGGATAATAACTTCATTGAGCGCATTCAACACATCCACCAAAAATTCCATGATATATTTGACAGATGCAATGCTAAGTACAAGCAATTCCATGATCAACATCGGGTGTTGCACAAGTTCCAGGTGAGCGATAAAGTTTGGATACATTTACAAAAGGAGCACGTCGCTAAACTCCACCGCAAGCTTCACCCACTTCGATATGGACCATACATCATCACCAAGGCTGTAGGGGAAAATTCCTTTGAGCTCAGAATTCCACTGTTCCTTGGTCTGCACACAGTGTTCAATGTAGACCACCTTCGACCATACTTTCCACAATTGTTGGACACATCCTACATTGCATAACAACTCACACCAATAGAGCTAAACCCCGACTGCATGGAACATGACACAACTGATCGGATCATGGACACACAAATCAATAACACTCACCAACAAAGGATCCAACTATATCGAGTTGTCAAAGCTGGCTAACTATTGCACCAAGGCAAGTGGCTCACCAGGGACCAAGTTCAGTAGAAGTTTCCCCATATCATGGAGGCACTCAACGCAATGGGGACCATTGCTTCCCAAGGGGGGAGGACTAATCTAGTTGGATATTGGTGGCCACCAGCCTATTCCACTTGCACCCCCAACACTGTCTCTTTTAGTTTTTTCAGTATCCTTAATTGTAACATAGTTTACTATTTTTGGTAGTTTTTCAGCTCCTGAACTTTTGGAGTCATTTTCAAGTCCTAAATGACATTTTTTTGGGAAAAGAAAACAAAATAAATCCATTGCTTGATGTTTTCATTCAAAAAATTTATTCCTCAAATAGATCTTTCTAATGAGGTATTATGCACGTCAAATGAAGATCGTATGCCAAAGTTACAACACCGGGAAGTTCATGTACCAATTTACCCAAACGAGGCCCATAGTTTTGGCACTTCATCTCCTACGGTTAGGTTTTTGGGTGTTTAGGGTTTTTATTATTTTGAGCTTCATTCTAACACAGTTCAGAGGCATGTAGCCGCCACATCTGTTCTCAGAGATAAGCTACCATCACCCAAGCTAGTTTATTTCCATTCTATTTGTAAGCATATTTCAGTATTTGATATTAATGAAATGAAGTGTTATTTTTGTTGCATCTTTGTATTTATGGTTATATCTGTGATTTTTTGCATTCCCGTTTAAGTTCGGATCACTTAGAGTATTTAGATGCATATGTATGGAACTAGTTTTCAAACAAGATTGCATTTCTTACAAGCCAAATTCCCCAACTAATAAGATGTAGTGCTTTATAACTCTTCAATATTTTGTTCCCACCCCAACTATAAATAGATGAGAAATGAACTCTTCATTATCCTTTCACAAGGAATATCTATTTGTGCCATGCCAATATCTTCTTTGACCTACATCCCATGTTTAAACCTTGTTTTGTTTTGGTTCAATGGGTGGGAATACCCATGGGTTTTTAACTAGTGACATTAACATCAAGGAGTGCCTTAAAAATACACCCAATCAACGTCTATTCAAATCCTCTTGGGCATATTCAGACCTTGTCATTAAGATCAATCCATATAAAATTATAAGGCTTTGATGGGAATTTAAGCTTCCACATATTCGTTTGCAACCATTTAGAATTTTCCACTTCAATATAATCACATAATGACTTATACATTAACTTTGGGAAATAGTAGCCCAATGATGGGTTCTTGTAATAGAGAAACATGTCCCCTTCATCCTTTAATATAACATGGCTTGAACAAATACTTTCCCAAATAATCTTCCCATTCCCTGGAATAATCTCCATGAAGTTTGAGCATTTATGCATATTCTATTCTCACTTCCATATTTAAGTGCAATTTGGATAAACCACCTAATAGAGTTTAAAATATTAGTTCTCACATAAATATTATACTAGACTCTCAAAAAATCTATAAGATACTCTATAACCATCCACCAATTAAGGGAAATGCAAGAACAACTTCTTCTAGATTATATACACATTGTGACTCTACTCATTTGTCTTTATGAAAAAATCATCAATTGTATCTAACCCAATGTGTTTTTCCAAACAACTTTACACCAAATACCTTTTCTAGAACTTAGCCTCCACATGCATTTTGATATCAATGCCTTAGAACAAAATGAAGATGTTTTAATTCCTAGTTACCCATCTCTTTCAGGATGACAAGTTTCTTCCATTTAACCAAAAAAATTATTCTTTTCTCTTTGTCCCTCAATAACATAAAATGAGAACCAAGCTTCGTTATCTTCACGAAAACAAAATTTGGAATTACAGCATGTGTGATCTAGTATACTAAATTGCTTCTATAACCTATTTGACCAAGACCAACATGCCACCTTAAGATAACCAACGATTAAATGATACCTTTAGCTTTCCAATTTTTCAATCAACTAGTCCCAATATTTAATGCCATAGACATTGGGTTTTATGTAAAATCTAAATAATTCAAACCTTTTTGCACATCATTCTACTAGAAGGGAAATGACTAAGAGCAATATATAATATCATACTCATTTATCTTCATGGAAGAAACAATTTACTTCCCAAAATTTCTCTACATTCTTGTAGTAGTGCAATACAAATCCAAAATATCCTTCAACATTAAGACATCCCTTTTAGGACCATCGCATAATAAAAAAATGTCTTATCCAAACAACTAATGAGACATATAAATGTCTCCTAATTTTTACACCCTTTAATGAACATGTCCTCTTACCATCTACAAATCTTTACCCAATGCTTAAGCCACAAAAAGAAAAGGTAAGGGAGATAAAGGGCATCCCTACCTTATGCCTCTACTAGGTTTGAAGTTATTACAGGTAGAACTATTCATCAAAACAACAAAAGACACATATGTCACATAGTTCATAACCACATTGACAAAGGGAACACACTAAACCCAAATGAATTAACATTACCCTTAAGTAGAGTCATCTTGTCCTATCATAAACCTTTGATATGTCTAATTTCACTATCATTGTTGGTAACTTCTTGGTTATTACTGTGTGGATAAATTCTTAAGCCATCCCAATTGCCTCATGTATATATCTCCCCTCTCGAAATCCAAAAGCTAAGAGAAAACATTTATACCTTCTAGGAATAATATTTGCAACTATCTTCTATATGAAATTGTACAAATATATGGGTCTCAATTCTTCAAAAGAAGAATGATTTTTAGATTATGGAATTATATCAATGAAAGCTGCGTTAAAGGATGACAACATCCTTCCAAAATATTTATATTTTTAAATAACTCTTAATAAGTATCCTTCAAATAAATCATAAGACCCAAGAAAAGATCCCATTGTTCAACATTAGGACTAGGAATTTTGTCCTTTTGGAAGGCCTTAGAATACCTCCTAGAGCTCCATTATGTAAGCTCACCCCAATACCATCCATTATCTTCCTCATTTGCAAATATTGGAAGAAAATAAGTCATCTTAAGAACCTTTGCAATAGTAGCTTGACTGTCCTCATTATTAATTTCATAGAAATGTTCAACCCTTGTTTGAGAAAGATCCTCAAACCTAGTAACCACACATCCATGTTTCCTAGTGATATTCCAACTGTAATGAACATTTTCTTTGGATTTGTATATTGATGAAAGTACTTAGTGTTTTTGTCCCCTTTGGAAAACTGGATGGCACTACCTTTAAGTCTCTAGGATTCCTCTTTATCAATGAAAATTTTCCCTTTTCTTTCTTCTAGTCTAAGTTTTACCTTATTTTTTTAATTCTTATTATAAACCAAATCTTGAAGATATATGTTCTCTACTTCTAGTGTAATAACCACAATATCACTATCCTCTTTATCTTCTTCTCATGGGGCCAACACATAGCTACTTTCTTGACCTTTTTAAATTTGCATCAAATTATAATGCAATAAGCTACCTCAAATTCCCATTAAAAGAGATCCACTAAGTTTTTATCAAATTGACAAAATTATCCTCCTCAAGCCAGTTGGGGTTAAAATTAAAATGGCAAGGAGGTTTCTTTCTATTTAAAGCTAATTCCGACAACATAAGAAAGTGATTTGAACTCACCTCCTAAAGTAACCTATTATCTCATTCTTACCTTATCATTTACAATTGATTTAAACACAATAAACATGTCTAATATTTTTACAACTATATCTTACCCCACCTATTTATTGTTCCACATCACTTAATTGAACAAGCTCAATGTAAAACAAGCCAACCTATTCAAACATCCTTATAAAGAAATTAATCAAAGTATTGACTTGTGTCGCACAACCCAATACTTTTGTTTTCCTTAGATAGAAGTTTGGGTACTCTCCTAGCATGACATTCCCTTGACCTCTTCATCCCATCCTAAATATGTTCTCGCAATAGGTTTTCCTCTCAAATTAGGCACGATAATTGTTTAGGACAATATATTCTTTATGCAATTCCTAGGAAAACAACATTGTTCACAAATCAACATTAGATTACTAGATGTTAGTACATGACAAACCTTTAATCTTCCACCTAGAAATCAAATCCCTTGACCTATGTTTAGCATACATGTAATAGAAATGTCATCCTACCAACAAATGTTTTAACATAAACAATTTTATATCCTTCACCCATAGTTTCTTGAATGAGTAAAGTACCGGGTCTATTTGTTTCCATAAGCCTTTTTAAGATTTATTTTTTCAAGGCATCATTATCTCTCTAAAATTCAAAGAAGATGGAAAATGATCCACTCACTACTACAATATTACCTACTCTAAAAACCCTAATTGAATATTTTTTTTTACTAAATAGTACTTCACAATGAGCATTTTCTTTTGTAAAGCATAAGTTAGATATCTCCCTCTTCCTAAGTCACTATGAATTTTACCTTCATTTTCACCTAAACTTTGACCAATATCTTCCTTAAGCTCAATAGCCACCTCCTTCCTAAATATTACATTATATCCGTGGAAATATTTAGGAATAGACTCAAGGTTATGAGAACCTCTTGAGAGATCTAATCCACTTCTATTTAGATTGGTAGAAGGAACCCTATACAAACTCCCCTACAATAACAGACAAATATCCTATTAGAATTTGCTAGGAATTTGACGAGCCTATGAATTGATATAACACTTTTTTCCTATTTTATAACACTTTCATGCTTTTAAGACCTAATTTTGACCTAGATCATTTTCCTTTCTTACCACTAACATAGTTACCAATCAAACAAAAGCTTGATTGAATTCTCACTTTTTAGAGGTAGCAAAAAATCATCTGATTTTGAAAAGTGATAATTCAAAATACACAATTTTTTTTAACATATTTTTGAGACTTCAAATTTTCTTATGTATTAAGTATGCTCATTTTCTTTAAATGTTATTGATTTTCATGCCAATTTTTTTTTTATGTATTAAGTATGGATATATTTTTTCAAATGTTGGTGATTTTCATGCGGACCTTGAAAAATGTCTATTTTTTTAGGCATATTTTTGACATTTTAAATTTTCTTATGTTCTAAATATGCACATTTTTTTTAAATGTTGATTATTTAACCATTTTTCAAGTTGTCTTATTCCTCTTCCTAAAATGTTTGTTTTTTAAGGGTTTTCCAAACTTGTGTTTTTTGTTTTTCTTTGCAATGTTTTTTATAATGAAATTTTAATTTTTTTTGCAAAGTTTTTAAAAAAATAATAGAATAATATTTTGAGGTTGAGATTTTTTATATATTTATATATTGTTAATTAATATTTCATTACACAATCCCCAATGGGTTTGATAAACAAGGAAATCATTACTACACGTGGACGATGATGTCAGACACCTGGTTGACGGTGTGGAGGGCGACCTCCTTGTCCTCTCATAGTGTTCTTAGTACATATAACGTTAATGTCAGGTGTGTGAATTTCCCATCACCTTGTTGGGAGAGGGAGCGAATGATCATCAAGGGTATATGGAAGGTGGCGAACCTCTGTTATGACAAGTGATTTCATTATTGTGGTGGTTTTTTGGTCGAGGCTCGAGCTCAGATAACAATGTGAACCTTTGTGTCTGGCATCCTACCTGGGACTAGTGGCGTTTTCGTCGTCGGTTCTCCCTCCTCAGCATTAGGGTTACTGAATTGGTTGTTTTATTTTCTCATGGGTGGCCTCTGGCTTCTCTAAAAAGGATAAGGGCTTGACACATAGTAATTAGGTCGACCTGTGAGCTTTGTAGTGGGTGGTTGGGTGGTATTTGAGCTTTTGGCTTTCTTCTATATCTTCAAGGTAGCAAGTTTCCTCTTCTGAGCAACTGTCCCCTAGGGTTTCGCATCTGTAAAGGTCTCCCATGGTGATGGGTTGTCTACTCTTAGGTCTTCTTGTTAGTGTTATGCCTGCAAGGGGTTGGGACATGCGAATTGTTTGTTAATAATTCCAACGTTGGTCTGGGTTCTTGGTATCTGGCAACTACCCTTGTCGGTTGGTTAATGCTCTTCTAGTGTAGTTGGGGGGCTTCCCTCTAGTCATTGTTCAGGTGTGGATTAGCAATTGTTTTCTCCTTCCATCTTTTCTTGGTGACGATAGCCTTCATGCAATGCGTCTGGAGCCACGCAATGCTCGTTCCCTCCCTCCGACCAAGCGAATTTCAGCCAGTTCGAGAGGGTGGGGATCTCATTTGCAGGTGACAATGGTAGCAGAAGCATCTACAATCTTTGGTCCGGGTGGTCGCAGCGCTAGCAGAGCAGGTCGGGCAACTTCTGGGGGTCGTGGTGGTCATGGTGGTTTGTCATCTAGTCATGGTGGTCCACCGGCTAGTCATGCGGGGAGCACCCTACGGACTCCAAAGAGGGGTGGGGGGACACAACGTAGGGGCACTGGTAGCCAGGGGAGAGCAAGACAACCTGGGCGTGGAGGCATGACAAATCATCATTGTTGTTTGGATAACTGTCGAGATTTGATCCAGTCTATATTGGACCGCCTGGAAATCTCGGAGAGGGTGCGACAGGAAGTACATGTAGTTCTCATTGCTACATTGATCAAGATGCATTAATTCCAATGTCATGTTCGAGAACAGGTCGTGGTAGTATGGCGCAGTCATAATTTGCTAACAAAGGTGGAGAAGCTGGAGTCATGGTTGACGCACTTCGAGGAACATGTACAATGCTCCTTCTGCTCTCCTCCTCTAGGGACTACTCTGGACAATCCTGCTTCAATTACTTTAGATGATTGATCATGATTACAAGTGTTTTACTTGTTTTATATGTTTTCTGGTGCTTTTGGCCTCTTAAGTTGTGGATTGTGTGTCTAGTTGTTCTTTTGTTTCTTTGCCATATGTGGATCGCAGTAGTCAACAAACTTGATTAGGGTGATTCGACTTACAAAAAAGATTCAATACACAAAATAATTATCACTAAAAAATAATAATTTTAAACACTCGACAAAAAATACACATTTTGCATATAGATATA
>APFE031692643.1:9822-24237 GCA_000404065.3 Pinus taeda
CTCCACTATCAAGATACCAGACACAACCCATCATCGATGACACCATGCATGTGATGAGGGTAAAGTCCATTTCGAACTGAGAGGCTAATGCCTCACCTTATGATCCTTTTGAGGATCCCTTCTTGGACTTCTTCGATGGGAAATTAGTCGCATAGTGTCCCATCTCATGACAATTAAAGCGTATCACTTTAGACTTGTCAACCTTCTTCCCTCCATGAGAATAATTCGATTTGGAATGGGAAGCCTTCCCCTTCCCTTTCCTTTCCTTACTTGCTAGGGCCAGATTTTATTCATCATCATTCTTGGATGAAGATCCATCTCGTGTGCTCCTCATGATCTCCTCCAGCATGAGATCTGACCACAGTCGTTCCCAATCCGACAGTTTCTCCCTTCCATTCACAGAGTCCTGGTAGCTATTCCAGCACTTTGGAAGGCCAAGGAGAGCGAGGCTCACCATATCATCATCGATGGTAGTTATTCCCACACTGTTAAGCTCGTCTCTGCAGGTGGTGAGCTTGTTCAGATATGTGGAAATAGTATCACCCTTTTCCATGTTGATTCTTCGAAGCTTATCCTTGAGCGCCAATTTCATTTGGTCGCTATTGTTCTGATAGAGGTCCTTCAATGTCTTCCAAATTGAAAATGGAGTATCCTTCCCATGGAGACTCGAGACAATATGGTCTCGAACTCCCTCAAGGATGATCCATCTCGCCTTTGCCACACACTTCTGCCACTCAGCCAACTCTTGTGCATTAGTTGAAGCTGGGTTTTGGATTTCTTGATCAATGAATTCCTTCAAGCCAGTGTCTTCTAATACAACCTCCATGCGATCTTTCCATGCTATGTAATTCGAGCTAACTTCCAAGGCATATCGCCATTGAATGCCATTGGCCAACCTTGAAGTATGATAAGAATTCGATTTTGCACCTACAACCTCGAACTTCAAACTTCGAATTCTCTTCTCTGCATAGTGTTCACAGCTCCGATACCATGTAGATAATTTGTATGTAGGTTAACCTGATAATGAAATATAAATCAAAGCAGAATACTATAACCTACTTCCACTATTAATTTGCGAAAGCTTAAAGATCGAGCTGAACAATATAACCAGAAGAAGAAGAATCAACGCACAATACACAAGAAAATACTTTTGGGAAAGCCTTAGCTAAAAACCCCACTATTTGTATTATCAAGGAAATACAGAGGAATTATACAAAGCCTTAGCTCTCACAACTAGCCAACTCTTAGTACAATCCTCACAGATGCTCACAAGCTATCCTGGCTTCTCACAAGCTTTCCTCTCTACCCTCAGCTCCTTTCTCCTTACATTGTTTCTCCTATGTGATCCTCCTATTACCAAGTGGAAAATTGATCTCACACACTGATCTCACACCCTTTCAGAACTGTGATCCTCAAGGAATCTTTCCTTTTGCATGCATGAGTTTTATTTATAGGAAAACACATGCAACTGATAGTACATTGTCCTTGACATTTAGTTCAACTGGGTCTTTCTCAGAATAGACATGCATGAGTTACTGATGAGGGAATCTTCAGTTATCTGGAGTACAGTGGTTGAGTGCATGCATGCATCACCTTACTGATAACTCACACTCAGTTCCTCAATCAGTTTGGAACTAATTTAACTGGATTTAATTGAGTAAACTGATTTAACTAATTACAACTCAAATATAACTCAATCTTATCTCCTTAATTTAAGGGATAACTCTTGCATGACTTCATAAAGACTTCTAAATTGAATTTCTCCAACTAATTAACCATAATCAATTAATTAATTATTTCCAAGTAGCTGGTGAGACTAAATTCGATTTTAATTCACAATTTTAATTCAAGGACAAATTAAAATTGGAATATTCTTGTCGCCACATTTCAACAATAGTCACCTATGAAATAAGTATATTGTTCAAAAACTTATCATGTTCACCAAAACACGCCTAACTACTACAATATTGTAATACAAAAAATTGTAATTAAACATTCCAACCATTCAAGAGTCTGAAGAAATAACAGGTGTTGGGTCTTTGGCGCTAGATCTTGGAGGAGTAGGAGGGTTGAACTCACATTGAAGGCGGCTTTCTAAATATGCTAGCCTTGCATCCAGTCTTTGCAAGTAAAATAATTGATTTCAGTGTGCACGTTCAATGTCTTCTAAAGTAGTAATGTCACACCTTTCTTCTTATTTTTCCTTTAATACCCGTGCTTAACAAAGTCTTCATTTGCTAGTGAAGAAATATGGAATTGAGGTATTGTTTCCTTCTTCCCCTGATAAGACCAAGGTAAAAACCCAGTGAGAAAGCTCCTCTAAATTCTCTGTATCTGAAAAAGCTTAGTGGTCCATAGTAACAAGGGACTCAAGGTTACATATCTCGTTGTGGGTTTTAGGAGGGACAACAAAATAGAAAGTGTATGCAACTGTGTGCACTTGTTATTGTGTGTGGTTTTAGCCCTAGGGGCCATGACCACATACTCCCTTGTGGCTACGAATATGTTGTCATGACATATTGCATAGAAGAGTCACACTCTATGACTGATTGCAAAGCTTAACTATGGCATGGGGATGGAATTAAAGTCAAACCAAATCAATCTAATGGAGGGAATGCAACAAACAATCATTAGAACACCAACACGAGACGAGATAATTGTCAAATAGAGGAATAGAAAAATCGCCACAAACCAAGGGTGATGTCAAACTATTGGCTTCATGCCATCCCCCAAGAGACCAAAACCACACAAAACAATAATACCTAGACAATAAAGACCAACCAAATGATTACCATATAAATTGATAATACAGGTGAAGGAAAATAGAATTACCCTTGTAGGAAAATCGTTGTAGATTCAAAGCTTCAATGTTGAAGTGTTGGAGGAGGTGTCAATGACCCAACAACTTGAAAACCACTCCATTTCCAACAACCATCTTTTGCAATACCATCAATTTTCCACTCCTGCTTTGTACCCCTATTTTCCCCTTCCTCAAAGTCAGGCTTACACCCAAGCAGATTGAGAATACCTTGCAGCTAAAGGCTCGTTCATCCATGCTCACACCAGAAGGAAACATAGTATAATTTAGTAATGTGTACTTCAAGAAATTCATGTTTTCCTCTACAAAACTATCAATTTCCGTTATTGATCCCTCCTGCAACAGGGACACAGGATTTTCTTGCCTTTTTTTACTCTAAGACCCTATCACTATGCCTAAACATAGGGGTGAATTATCGTGTGCCATGTTAATTACATGCAGATGGTTCACATACTTGTGCATGGAGGGGGTTGACCACACTAGCCCCTTCATTAATGATGTTCTCATCGATGAGGTGGTGGGATTTCCCCCCAAGCCTTCAATCTACCACGTTATCCACCACCATCGAGGAAGGCATTGATTAATTAAATTTTAAAATATTTTGTATAATTTAAATGAAGTAGATGTCTTACAAATATAATATTGACTAGTATAATCATCTAAATTAAATGGTTGGTAAATAATGATAAGCATTAATCCATGGTAAACATCAAAACACTTATCCAATGATACATGTCACATTACGTGGATTTTTTAAAAATCACAAAATTAACCAACTTATAACTGTAAATTTTAATAAATTAATTAATATTAATTAATTATAAAAAAGATTAAATATGAGTTAAAAATATATACATATTAAAAAACATATAATAATATTCTTAACTATAGACATTCACCCTCATTTTAACATAAAAATGTTAACCTGTAAATAATTTTTCTTACAATGAATAATAATACTTATTTTTTAATAATGTGGTTAACATTAAAACATTTTTCCCCATATTATTAATATAGTTGAGAATTTGGAACTGTGGAATTTCTTCCCATTTTTTATATATATTGTAGAATATGGAGTCTTAATATAATGCACACATGGATAATATGTTTGTGTAATTTGTGTGTAAATTTAAATGGATAATATGAATATTATATTTGAAATTATATCATCATAGATCCATCTAAATTATATAAGTTTTGCATTTTAATTTTCTCTTGCACTTGTGTTATAGCATCATTCAACACTCTTGTAGACCTGATGCTCTTTTATGGCCCTGGGCAGTCCCTTTTCTATGCAGACTTGACTTTATACTAAAAAGCAGTATCTCAAAATTCATACTGACTCTGCCCATACTAAATCACATACATACGTTGTTCCCATAACACTATACCCATGTATACCTTTTAAAATATGAAAAAATAAATTAAAATGTTATTTTCTCGAGTGCGGTTTATGGGTTTCAATGAGAGCCCACCTACAAGAGCCTGTAACCTAACTAAAATAACCAATTTGAGGTGGTATATATACACCCCATGGGTAGGACTAATTGATACAAGAAGAAGGATATTGACATTATACTGGATTTTTCCTAGATCAAGTTTTCTTTTCCCGTGCCTACCGCACTCCCAATATCGGCGAAACACTGGTTTCATTTGCATAGATGCTCAACATCCTTATCTAGAACCTACTTGAACTTTTTAGAGAGGTTGTCTTCATGGCTCGGGCTAGACAGATCTGGAGGAAGGCTTTTTCAGTGCTTTGGCCTAGATTATGTTGTATTTTTACTATAGTTACTGCTTTTAATCAATAAATAAACTCATGTATTGTCCTGATATATGTTGTCATATTATGAATGATAGTTTATATGTTTATATATGATGATCTAACATATTATGAATCTTATCCATCAATAGTGGTTTCCAATCTGGACGCAGTGAGGCGAATTGATGAAGTGTTTTCAACATAGGTAGGACTCGATGGGTGGGCTAGGGTAAAACCCATCCTTGTAGACCCTAGTTCTACGATGGAGGTCTTCTTGTGGGTTTATACCTAAGCTTGGTGTTTAAGTGCTTACAAGGTTTTAATGCGACCTTCCTTTGTTGCTTCCATATTTTTTATTTTGACCCCTCCTATTCTCACGGTTTCGGGAAGAGGCCAGTTAATTTCCCATTTCTACTAAGTGGAGTCTTTGTTTTAACAACCACTTCCCCAGGGTATTTTACTTGTTTTTTTCACTAACAGAGTTTGGAAACGTCTATGCTTTTCCCTGTGTTTTACGTTCGGTCATTTCGAGGCGATTAAGGGAGGTTTGTTTGTTGCGGTGGTAAGGTTATTGAAGCTCCTTTCGTTTTCTCCGGGGGTTTTGCGAAGACTTCACAGGGGTCAACATCTGTCGAAGATTAGCATGGGTTTCTCAGAACAGTAACGACCACTCATACGGTTTTGGGTATATGCATGGAGGAGGAGTTGCTCAACTACTCCTCTGATAGCTTAGCCCCAACTGATATCTGGGTCGAAGACAAACACATGTCAAGGGTGGGAATGGAACCGGAAACATCTTGATTACCGAAAGGGCAGGTACCTGATCTCTCCTCTTTAATGGATAACATGGAGGTAACCCTCTAGGGTTTGGTTTTCTCCCAACCGGCTTCAACAGTCTCGGAGGGTTATTTAGGTTTTGGAAAGGGTACAAAGTCTCCTTTTCTTACCATTTTGTCTCCTTCGGAGTTCCAGAACTGGTCTCATGCACATCAACGTTCTGAAGAGCTTCTAAGCAGAGTGGGGGATCCGTTGATTGGGGTTTGTGGGATAACTCAAGTAGTATAGGGGCCACAACTTCCATCCTTTAGCTTGTTTGGGTCTACTTCCGAGGGTTTGACGCATCCAAACATTGCCTCTATTGCTCACTCCTCAGGTTTCTTCGATGGAATTTTTAGGGTGGACACAACACCTGAAGAAAATTGGGCCTCTGACACTGATGAAAACCCTCAAACCGATGGCGCTCCTTTAAGTTCACAACCCAAAACAGGGGGAAATAAAGATCAAAGCTCTCCAAGATTTAGGATCGTGATAGGCTCCTGGTGTTTAGGGCTAGGATTAGCATGGCACAGGTTGCCCTAATGGAGAGTACAGTGCTGGTGTGCAAGGTCAGTGGCAGGAATTACGCACCAGCTCGCCTTAGAAAATGGACTATGGAAGTTTGGGGGAACCTGATGGCTCAACTGATGGCAGTCATCACTCTATCTCAGGGCTAGTTCGCGCTCATATTCCCGCTTCCAAAGCTGGTGGATTGAGTATTAACCTGGTACTGACATATTGAAATGACTCTTGTTCTGTTAAAATGATGGTCACTACTATTTGATTTGGAGAAGGAAAATTTGGGAGCGGGACTGATCTAGGTTCGCCTACCAGGACTCCCTCTCCAATTCTGGGCGGAGGACATCTTTTGGTGCATTGGCGACGACTTCGGCGTGTATCTGGATCATGACAAGGTGTTGGGTCTAAAATGCGGATGCAAATTAGAGTTTCATTTATTATCAATCCGGGTAAGTAAACTTAGAGGATCATCCAATATATATGAACTTAGAGACAAACTAAACTAAGCTAGGTGAAGAAATGCCAAATCTCCCTTACAGGAGGTCTTTCATTGGAATCTCTAACAACTATTTAGTCATTTAATCAAAATGAAATCTAAAGACAATGTGACGAGTGTAAGAAATATAAAAGCTCCCTTACAAGAGACTGCTCATTAATATTTCTAATCATCTTAATCAACAAACTATTTAAACTAATGAAATTAAACATTAAATAACAAATCATATTCATTGAAAGAAACATTAATACTTTCTTACGAAAGGTCATTCGTGAATATTTCAAACATATGAACCTAATGAAATTTACAAACAAACATAAAATGAAAGCTTACCAAAACAAAAGTGTACTTGCTAGACAATGGGGGCCCTTCCAAGGACTCACAAGCACATCAAAAGAGAAGTCAAATGTAGAATATCAAAGAAGCTCCATTTTATTTATCTTCAATTGCAATTTGCAATTACAAATTCTACATTCCAAGAGGTTCTAAAATCTCCATTACAATGATTCCAAATTCTAACTTCTCATTACAAACTTATAAGATCCTAAGGTACTAAATTCTAACTTCTCAAATCTAAATTCTAAATTCCAAAGTTACAAATGAAGGAGATAACACTCATATTTATACAAAAGTTATGATAATCAACTCATAAATGTGGATCCACTATTCCCTCTTCAAATCCACATACCTCTCAACCAACGGTGACACATAACCTTATCCTCCATGATCTTCTCCATGAGGTCCATGATCTCCTCAAATTCGAATTTGAACATAGAGTGCCTTAGAAGCTTCCTTTGTACCTACACATGTCAACAAACTCATTCTAATTGTTAGGTATAAGTATATGGATATTATTTTCTAAAGTTTAACCACAAATTCTCTTAAAAATACTAAGAATTAATAATGTTTTGGAAAACACAATGATAACCCATTTAATGATGAAAGTGAAGCTAATGTTATGACATGGTGGTGGAATAGAGGTGAGAAAAAGGTGCGAATGGAGAGAAAGTGGATGTTGAATGGAATGAAAGTGGATGTATTTTAAGGATAATTCTTAGGCCCAACAAACCCCCCACTGAAGGTATTGCATGTCCTTGTGCAATCTATTACATTACTTTTGATTCTTGAGCTTTGGCTTGAACTTTGCATGATATCATTTACTTCACTTTTGCAAAGTGGTTTTGATGAATTGCAACTTGGTTGGTTCTTGTGTTTCAACCATATTTTGTTTGTTGCATTCAATTTTAATGTATGATCTTTGCATATTGACAATTTGATTTTTATTGCGAAGTATTTTTGTTGGAATGCATCATGGTTGGTTCTTGTGTAACAACCATGATTGTGTTGGCATCCAATTAACTTTTAAATACTTTTTACAAAGCCATTTTTATGCTCATGATGATGTAATAGTAAATATATTTTGAATGCATGAGGGTTTTAGAATGTGATATATGAATATGGAAAAATATGAAGGTGAAAAAGTATCAATGTAAATTTATCGCCACCCCAAACTGATGGTTTTGGCAATTTTGTGAAATGAGGAAAGGAAGATTTTTTCCAAAAATTATCATTGTAGTTTTTCAAGGAATTAAATGGTTAAAAATTAGAAAATATCATACCTCAACTTACCCTTTAAAAAATGAATGAGAGTTGTGCATGCATGGCTGCAAAATTCTGATCATAGTCTTCTTCACTTGGCTGTGAAAATGGTGGATGAAGTTGAAAAAGTGAATCTTTTATTGTTGTTGCATCCGCTGCTAGATCTTCTGCTAAATGTTCAAAATCTGCTGTTGAATGTGGCTGAAAATGTATAAGGCTTGGAAGGTATAAAAAATTCATAATTTACACTCCCCCCCCCCCAACCTTATTTATTGACTTGTCCTCAAGTCATTTACATTAAAAACTGAAAAGTAATGAAAGTAAATCTGCTTCCACTGCTACAAAATGATTGGTCTTCAAGTCTTCAATGCTCATTGGCACAATTCTTGTCATGTGAATAAATGTTTCGGTGTTGAACATAACAAGGAATTGTTAACTTAGTGGCCACTGATGGATGCCACTAGTCAATATGAGATCTCCCATCTTTGATGTGGATGAGAGTCAAGATGCCTCAAACACATCTTTCTAAGTATGAATGAATTTGTGGTTGTCGAATACTTAGAAGATCTGATGAGCAAGGGACATTGATGTATTCCTTTTGTTTATCGACATGCAAGCTTCAAGGTGTTTTTAGAAAAATATTTAGACTCAAAGACTATGGACTCAATGGTGTATGGAAGCAAGGTTTTATTTGCAATTGTAGGAAAAAGGAAACTGACAATGAATAGGAAACCAGCAATGTGTTGCGCCAAACTGGAACAAAAAGCTTGGAAATGAGCTTCGTTGCTTTTATTGGTGGGTTAGGTTTGATGAAAATGTAATGAAGTGTATGTGGATAATGAGAAATGGTTAATGACTCTTACTCGGAAAAAGTGAATTTTGGCATGCAAAATCTCAAATATAACGCATCTGCTCATTAATTCTAGAATTTCTGCTAAAATAGCTTAATTTGACCAGCGTTGACCAGCCACCTATAGGCGTCGAATTCAAGTGTAGATAGGTATTTCACCATCCTTGTACATTTAGGAACAAACCCTAGCTCTTCGAATTTGCTAATCTGTATTACAGGAAGTTGCAAGAACTTGTAATTTTATGGAAATATCGTTTATGTTCATGGACTTGTTCTTTAGAATTTCTTATGAAATTAGTCTTTTGAAGACCAATTGTGCGCACAATTAGTTTCCTTAATGATTAGTTGATCATCCAAAATCTGCAAAAAAACTTGGCATAAAGAACATAAGCATGTTCAAAAAGAAATGGCCAATTCCTTAATGATTCTTACACAAAAATTAATGCCAAATGAAATAGTTTAAGGAGACTCAAAAGCATAATTTTAGTCTAATTTCTTATGTTGATAACAGTCCATTTTTAATAAATACCCCTGGAATACAAATTACTTACTTGTGTCATATGGTTCATGGAATGTGCATGGCAAAAAGCTTGGCATTATAGTTTTGTTGTGTCCTACAGATTAGTACGTTACATAAAAGCATACGAAAAGAATAAAAACATAGTTGTTAATGCCATCTCTTATCCTCTAAATGTTCTATAAATGAATCCCCCTAATTTGCTTTCAAGCGTGTTACCCTCTATGTGTCCAACTATGAAAGTACTAAATCACTTTGACTTGTTGTTCAATTATAACATAGAGCACTTGTCAACAATTCATTGTAGCCGATCGACGTGCCATTCTCAACATTTTTATTGCATGTCAATGTACTAAATGTTAGACTGCTTATTTCATTGATTGAGCGATTGTCCAATCTTATTTCATTTCTTCCTCAATTTTTTTTTTAAGAATATTATATTTTTTAAAATTCTGCAAAAATCTACATTGTGATCAAGAAATTATAAGAGTTATGATTAGAATATCATATTTATGAAAATCTACATTGTGAAGGAATTAGAAGAATATAGGAGCTATGAGCTATTCTAGTTATGACTCTTTGAAATTTTCAATGAATCATTTTTTTTTTCATATATAAATTATTATATTTATATGTGTATTCACAAAATTTCCAATACATAGTACCTCCCATTATTGCCCTTTATGTATACCATCGTTAGTGAAGAAACCAAGATGTAGGTGAATTTTCAGTCATTATTGGACAAAAATTTTAATGTGTTCTTACCTCTTACCTCCGACTACAATTGATTCTGGAGTGACGTATATGTGAAGCAAATCATTTCCATATTGTCCTCTCATGCTAGCTTGTTCTCCTCATGTAAATGTTTTTCTATGATTATTCTCCACGAAGTTGATAATAGTTCAAGGTTTCTATCCAATAGATCATATGTCGGTGATCAATGTTAGATCATACCTGATTCGATGATATTTTTTACAATTGGTGGCAAATTAGCATTGACATGCCAAGTTCTTGGCACGATCCACGTAACAGCGCATGAGAATTGGTAACATTGACCACATTTGGTGGAGTTTTACGATGAAGACACCACTGCATTAACCAACAAAACTACCAGCAAATCTGCTTCACTGCGAGCAAAACCCATATTTGTCTGTGCATTAATTTAAAAACCATTTTTTTTCTTCACACAGTTACCAAAACAGGGTCTCGAAGAACCGTGATTTTCTCGCAAACCGTTAGGAATCCAAGGAAACGATTTCAGGGTTATGTAATTCATTTCGTTAAAAAAAAAACCCGTGCCTTCGTTTTTCCATATTTTTTTTGGTTTGATCACAAAACATGTTTCAAAACGATGTGTCAAAACTGTTGCGTCTTCTAGTTGAGTTTCTAGTCAGAAAGGATATCGAAATCATACCCAGCTCAAGGGCCAAGTTGCTGCTCATTCTCTCACCAAGTTTGACTGTTGTACATGGTCAAAATACCAAGGAAATAAGCTTGAGTTTCTCTGCTGCATTTTTGTTGGAGCCTGGGCTAGTGTCTTTTGCTGGTGCGAGTTGGACACGACCAAGATTTGTTGCTTGCTTGGCTGTACATGTTGCTTGATGGAGTATTTCTTATGCAGAGGCTTTTAGTGATCTGGCTAACCCTCAATTTCTATGAGGTGGAAGATATGCTGCATTCGATCCCACGGAAAATTATGCATGCTCATTGTGCGATTGACAAATGGAATCATGCGTACAACAGTTCGTGTTGGACTGGTAAATCCCCTCTGCAGACAGAGGCGATCCCACTAGCTTCTAGCAACAATCAATCAATGCTACTCTGCAGGTTCCTAGTTGCAATTGACAAGCAGGTAAAGAGCACCTACTTGAGTTCCAACGCTATAGTTTGACGAAGAGATGCCTCTCTCGCTCCTTTGCTCTGGCCGGTCACAATTCTCCACCCTCCTCGCGGACGAACACCTGCACAAGCAAAGACAAGGCAAACACAAGCGTGAAATCTAATAAAAGCAGCTATACATCAGTCAGAAAAGATGTAACTTGCATCAATCATTACAAGACAAATGCAAATGGAACCATAACAGTAGTCATCTATCTTTTATTAATGAAACAAAAGAGAATACAACCAAGTTCTGACGTCAGATCCTCTTTTGACTGGGCGAACAGCTGCATGCACCTTGCAAAGCAACTCCTTCTCTCTCAGAATTTCAGCAGCATAACTCCTCTATGGCTCTCAATTCTCACTATGAACTCAGCTCACCTTAGCTCTAGCAAAATCTCTCCAAAACTCAAAGCTACAAAACTTGCCCACTGAAAAACTAGCCAGTTCAATGTGAGGTGACAGTCATTTATAGATGGAGGAGGAGGAGGAATGCATTGTATCCGGACACCTATTGAGGATTTAGAATTGTCCCAGAATAGTCAGTGAACTGGGTTGTCATGGATAAAAAAGACGACACTCGATCACTTCAATGGGATTTTTCCTCAGAGAACTGCATGAGTAATGGAGGAAAAAACACTTCAACCTGCGCTGGCAAAAAATCATGACTAAATTTGTGTGGCGCGAGCGTTGTTCTGTGACAGAGCGTCCATGGACGCGCCCTCTTTGGAAGAACTGAGCCATTGGCGCGGGTAAGACACTGTGGACCGCGCTAATGGAAAAAGGGCACTTTTTATGGCTAATCTGCAAAAGGTGTCTTCAGGTATTTTGAAGTTCATACTTAGGAGAATCCAATGCAAGTGTTCTTAAGTTGTGTCACTGGTCACAGGTCCATAAATGTGTCCTCCAATGTGCGAAAGCAGGGTTAATAAGGACGGTGACCAACGGTGACAAATTACTGCGTAACAGATGCCCCCTAAAGCACGAGCCTCGAGAGAGAGAGAGAGAGGTGAAGTGCTTTACAAGACCATATCTAGCTGCCGCCGAGAATCTGCATTGAGAGATACAATGTGATAGTTCAAATACATGATAGATGTGGTATGGTCGCAGCCATCCATTGACAGAGTATATAACAATCAAGATCCGTAGCATGGACGCAGCCATCTAGTTAGGATCGATTAATAGACTCAGGTATGGTCGCAGCCATCCAGCGGAAGAGTCATGTATCAAAATCGCGCCTGGATTACAACAGACACAATCCAGGGTCTTGCGCTCCACCTCGACCCGAACATAAGTACAAGTCCAAGCATGTGAACATGTGAGCTGAAGTCGAACATGCATGAACATCGTCTAATTACCAGTCAATAATGAAAATTGTTAACAGACGCGAGAGGTATCACCAATAATGACGATGGTCCTCAAGGTACTACAGGTACAGTCTGCGGCGTGTGAATGAACGAGTCGATGTCGAACACCCGCAGAGTCATCCGATCGGAGGCCAATGATGCGAACCTCGCGTCGAACACGAAGAACCTGCCATTGAGGCATGCAGGCTCCAAGGTACCGGAAGGGAGTCTCTAGGTCACTTTCCTGGATAATGAGCTGAAGTCGACAGGAAGTGATCTTTGTCGAAGGTGGGCCATAATGTTTCCCACATCATCGACACGAGATGGGAAGAGACAATGTTGTGAAATGAGATTTATGAACTATCAGACAGAGGTGGTTTCTTTCAGAGGTCAACTTCTCTTGAACATATTGGCGGCACGACAGTGAAGTTGGCAGTATTTGACATCACTAGATCAGAGGTCATGATGATGAGGCAATGAGCAGATGAGAGGTCAAATAGGATCACCCAAACCCACGGAGGCAAGTGAAAAACCAAATCAGATATCCCCACCTTGACGTGAAAGCAGAGAAGTGCCACGTTCAAGAGCGACATACTGCCGACACGACTACGATTATGGTTCCAAAATTTTTCTTTTTCCCCCGCCATTTCTGGCGAGTACCCCAATTATTTTTAACAAGCTTGATGGGGATAGCATATGCTTGTAGTATAAGTTTGACCTTCGGTCGAATCCAACCTAGTAAAAGTTTAACGAGCCCTAGGGAGGAGAAGCTCAAGTCTCGTCATAACGACGAGTCCAATGTCGTCAGGGTTTAACGATGAAGATTTGGCATTGTCCCAGAATAGCCATTGAGCTGGGTTGTCATGGATAGAAAAGACGACACTCGACCACTTTCATGGGATTTTTCCTCAGAGAATTGCATGAGCAATGGAGGAAAAAACACTTCAGTGCGCGCTGGCCAAAAATCATGACCAAATTTGGGTGGCGCGGGCTTTGCTCTATGAAAGAGCGTCCATGGACGCGCCCTCTTCGGAGGAACTGAGCCATTGGCGCGGGTAATACACTGTGGACCCGCGCTAATGGAAAAAGGGCACTTTTTATGGCTAATCTGCAAAAGGTGTCTTCAGGTACTTTGAAGTTCATACTTAGGAGAATCCAATGCAAGTGTTTTTAAGTTGTGTCACTGGTCACAGGTCCATAAATGCGTCCTCCTATGTGATTTGAACATAGAGTGCCACATATGGGTGCCTTAGAAGCCTCCTTTGTACCTACACATGTCAACAAACTCATTCTAATTGTTAGGTATAAGTATATGGATATTATTGTCTAAAGTTTAACCACAAATTCTCTTAAAAATACTAAGAATTAATAATGTTTTGGAAAACACAATGATAACCCATTTAATGATGAAAGTGAAGCTAATGTGATCACGTGGTGGTGGAATAGAGGTGAGAAAAAGGTGTGAATGGAGAGAAAATGGATGTTGAATGGAGTGAAAGTGGATGTATTTTAAGGATAATTCTTAGGCCCAACACAGGGCTTTTCAGGACACTAGTTGCATGGCTATAGTCAAAATTCTGGTATACTTAGACACCAGGGATGGTTTGGTGGAGAGTTATTGCTTACAAATGGGATAGATTATCAAGAGGTAGATATTGGACTATGAGGGTATCCCATTTCGTTGTAGGAGGTGACACGAGGTAGGGAATTTGTACAAAGATTTCCATCTGCTCCCTGGTGGTGAGCCCCAGTATTGTAGCAATAATGCTACAACTCCTGGGGCTTCCTGTCTCTTAATTTTATCAACCCGGTAG
>APFE031692645.1:1120-21544 GCA_000404065.3 Pinus taeda
AAAATAGATGGACTTCTATTTTTGATGAAAGTGTGAGTGATCACAGTGTGAGTGATCAAGTCTATTTTTAGACTGGCTGTCAAAAATAGAAAAGTCAAATATTATTATCTCACAATAATAATTGGACTATAAACTTAATCTTATTCTCTTGGAGCACTTCAGTTTGAGCTACAGAGGTGGCACATGCAGCTGTCAGAAGGAAATACGCTTTTCTTATGATTCAGTTGAGTTGTTGCATGCATGACTTCAGTTAGAACTCAAGTGAGTTGAGTTTAGTGGACTGGAGGTGCAGTTGATGGAGTTGTGTTCAGTTTAGCTTTGTTAAACTGGTTGTATTTAGTCTAACTGGAAAATAGACTAGAGATGAGTTGGTTGAATTAGTTATTAATTAATTCACAAGTTATTAACTCATAATACAACTAATGAATACATCAGTTAACTCAGTTGCATGTCAGTGCATGTTCAGTTCAACAGGGACAGGTGGTAGGGAATCAGATTGCTATCAGTTGTGACTATAGTTGTGCACCAGATCTTGCACAATCAAGGGATTGAGTATGCCAATGAGTTTGCCCACGTATTTGCCCACATTTTAGCTTATGCTCACGTCCACAAAGCGTGAGTGACTATTTTGCAGGTGAAAAACGAGTTTTGGTGAGCCATTCTCATCAGTTCTTGAGTAGGTATTGAGCAGTGGAGGCAGGCAAGCAGTGGAAGAGATTTGGAGATCAGATCTGAGCTGTATTGTGTGTAACAGAGGTGGAGATACTTTTGAGAAGTATTATGCTGTGTAATGTTACATGACTCAATCATTAATATACAGATAGTTGGGGTTTTTAGTGAGATGCTTTCCCCGGGATACATACTGTGTTAATGTGTGAATGCTCTGATGTTTTATTGTTATTGATGCTGCTATATTGATGATCAACGTAGAGGAGCTTATGTATTGTGTATGTTTTCCGCAATAGTACATGATCAGGATAATCTCCATTGAATATGTGTTAAATTATTCAAAATTTCTACATCATTCAAAAGTTGCAGCAAGTTCCCAATACATCTGATACATTTAGATAGAAAAATGATTCATTATGGTACAATGATCACTTATATCTTCGTAAGAATTCCAAAATTAAACAAAATATTCTTTTGGAATTGCACACCTCTCCCTTAGGAGGGCACTCAATATTTTTAAAAACTTACCATAAGGTCAAGAAGGATTTTTTTTTAGATGACCTTAAATCTAATATTCAAAAGTTTTTGGTGAAATGTTGTTGAGAAATGGAAACAAAAAATTCGAGTTTAATTTGTCCTTGAATTAAACTGAGAATTAAAAATCAAATTCTATTCTCATAGCAACTTTTAAATAGTTAATTAAGTTTAATTAACTTAATTAGATTAGGAATTTTGAGTTGGAAGTATTTATGTAGTCATGTATATGTTCTCTCTAAATTTTAGGGGTCCAGGATGATTTTATTTGAGTTGTAATTAAATAACTCAGCTTGACTAAGTTATAGACAATTAAACTAGTCTAATTGTTTATGGAACTAATAGAGGTCTAGTAGTGAGTTGGTGCACTGGTGCATCCTTAGTGCTACTCCATCTAACTGAAGATTTCCTCATGAGAAAATCATGCATTCCAGTTCAAAGAAAGACCTAGTTCAGACTAAAGTGTAGGGACAATGTACTATCAGTTGTATGATGATCCATGTTGTATACGTTGTGCATGAAATCAGAGAAGGACCTAGTTTTGGATTGTGCAGTTATGGAAGAAGGATTTCCAAATTAAATATGGGTTGATTCTCTCAGGAATTGCGCAAGGAAATAGGGGCTTGGAAGGAAACATAAATTGGCTAAGTGTTGGCTATAGCAGGCTTGTGAGGTAGAGAGTTGATCATACTGGTGCAGGAATTTTTCTAGTGAGAACAAGCTCTGTATTATCACTTAGATTTCTTATTAGTGAAATAGATAGTAAAGGTTTTGAACAGTGGCTTTCCCTAGAGAAAAATTGTGTTATCTGTCTTTTATTATCTTCCTCTTATTGATTATTGTTTTCATCAACCTATTAGATTTTGATGTTTAAAGAAGTAGAGTAGATTCTTGTCTTGTGTTTTAGAACATTACATGAGTTGTGAATCTACAGGAAAATATGCATGGTATCGAAGCTGAAGATAGTATACTATAGGAGATTTTGAAGTTTTGAGTTTTGGGTTACAGGTGAAATTCAAATTTGCAATACACTCGAATATGCCTTGGAAGGAAGCTCAAATTATATAGCTTGGAAGGATAGGATGGAGGTTGTGCTGAAGGGAAATGGCCTAAAGGAATTTTTTGATCAAGACATTCCTAAGCCAACAACATCGGATGCCCAGAATATGGCTGAATGAAAGAAGTGTGGGGCGAAGGCGAGGTGGATAATCGTTGAGGGAGTTCAAGACCACATTGTCTCAAGTCTCCATGGAAAGGAAAATTTGTATGCTTGCGGAAAGTATTGATGAACCTGTTCCAAAAAAGCAATGACCATAGGAAGTTGGAACTGAAAGATAAACTTCAAAAAGTCAAGATGGAGAAAGGCGAGACCATTCCAAAATACTTGACAAAGTTCACTCACTATCGAGATGAACTTGGAAGTGTTGTAATAACCGTTGTTGAGAATTATATGGTGAGCCTAGCTCTCCTAGGCCTTCCCAAGGGTTGGAATAGATATCAAGACTTTGTCAATGGGAGGGAGAAGTTGCCAGATAGAGAACAATTGTGGTCAGATTTGATGCAGGAGGAGATCATAAGGAACACCATAGATGGTTCCTCATCAAATATTGGTGATGAGGAAAATTGTGCCTTAGCAGGTAAGGCAAGGAAGGGGAAAGGGAAGGCATCCCATACCAAATTGAATTCTTTCATCGAGGCAAGAAGAAAGACATGTCAAAATTTAAGTGCTTTCATTGTCATGAGTTGGGACATTTTTCTACAAATTGTCCGCTCAAGAAATCCAATAAGAAGTCCCCAAGAGGAGCGGCGGGTGAGGCTTTAGCCTCTCATTTGAATTGGACTTTACTCTCATTGCATCCATGGTGTCACCAATGATGGGTATTGTATGGTACCTTGACAGTGGAGCTTCATTCCACATGATTGGTGACAAGGAGTTGTTCAATGACCTAGAGGAGAAGGATCTCCATATTCATATCGAGATGGGTGACCATGGGAGGTATAGTGCTATTGGATTGGGCATGGTTACTTTTCAGAGGGACCAGGGTGCTCCTCTCACCTTGAGAGATGTTATGTATGTACCCGAGTTGAAGAATAACTTAGTATCATTCGCCATGTTGGAGGATAGAGGCTATGATTTGGTATTTATCAAAGGAAATGTGTTCCTTCGACACATAACCACGAGTCAGGTAAAAAAGATAGGGATTCGAGTTAATAATGTTTATAAGTTGGAGGTAGATGATTGTGCTACTTTGAGAATTAAAGTAGAGATGATGTAGAGCCGAGATATTGGCGATTTGTGGCACAACGATTGGGTCACTTGCATAATGGGGCTTTGAAAATAATGTAGAAAATATCTACTGGTCTTCCCAAAGGTACACTAGAGCAATTTGATACATGAAAGGGATGTACTTTTGGAAAATACACCAAGTCTTACTTTCACGACATAGAGAGGCGAGCAGAGGCAATTATAGAGCGAGTCCATTCAGATGTGTGTGGACCATTCTCGACAGCATCCACAGCGAAACACAGGTGCTATCTTATATTTGTTGACAATTTTTATCCTAAATGTTGGATCTTTTTCATGTAGAAGAAGGATCAAAATTTCACAAAGTTTTTTGAATTTTAAGCATTAGTCGAGAAAGATTTTGCAAAGAAGGTTAAATCTCTAAAGAGTGATAATGGTGGTGAGTATGTCTCAAATGAGTCTAAGAACTTATGTGCATCAAAAGGGATTAAACGAGAGTTGATGGCACCCCATAGCCCACAGGAAAATGGGGTAGCCAAAAGGAAGAACAAAAGCATTGTAGGGGCAGCAAGGGCGATGTTGCATGATTAGGGCTTACCACTACACTTGCAGGTTGAGGCATGAAACACATTTGTTTATTTACAGAATAGAAACCTACATCGGATGCCTTGGATGAAAAAACTAGAGGAGGCTTTCTACGGTAAGAGACTAGATGTTGGTCACTTCAGGATTTTTGGGTCATCGTTATATTTCCATATGGCCAAAGATGCAAGGAAGAAGCTTGAGGTGACAACAAAGTTGGGTATATTTTTGGGTTAGACTGATACTACTCACAACTATCAGTTGTACTTGTCAACCAGCAGGACAACAATGGTTTGCAAGAATGTCAGATTCGATGAGGAGAAGGCCATGTGAGTTTCCCTTGAGAGTGAGCTTCAACTACATGCGGTTGAGGAGCTTTTAGCTCCTAAGGTTGAGGAGCCTCAAATTGATGTGGAGCAACCACATGCAGAGAATTAGGGAGTGGAGGCATCCACTCAGGAAGAGTCTTCCAGAGATGGGAGAAAGGACACTAGAGAGGCTGACAGGTTATTACATGATGCACGGGAGAATGTGGGAGCACCCAAATCTCAGCGCAAGTAGAGGAGCTCACCTAAGAGGTACACTAGATATGTGGCTCTTATGAGCAGACGTGTTGAGACAAAGCCATCTTCCTTTGAGGAGGTAGTACATCAACCAGTTTGGGTTGATGTTATGGTGGAGGAGTATGACTCCATAATTTGTAACAGTGTTTGGGATGTGGTCCCGAGACCGGAGGACAAGTCAATGGTGATCTCTCGATGGCTTAACAAGGTAAAGCAAGCTGCATATGGTAGTGTCGAGAAGCATAAGGCTAGGATTTTGGCCTGTGGACTTTCACAGGTAGAGGGGATTGACTACAATGAGACATTTTCTCCTATTGCAAGGTACTCATTGATCAAATCTCTATTGGCACTATCATCGCATATGGGTTGGAAGATACATCAGATGGATGTAAAGATAGCCTTCCTTAATGGAAAGATTGAGGAAGAGGTGTACATAGAGTAGCCTGGAGGTTTTGAGACCTTTGATCGTGAGTCACATGTGTGCCGACTCAAGAGAGCGTTGTATGGGTGAAGCAAGCACCCTGTGCATGGTACACCAAGATCGATAGCTACTTCACTGGGTTGGGCTTCACCAAGAGTGAAGCAGATGCAAACCTATACCACATAGTGGTGGAAGGTAAATTATTGATCATTGTGTTATATGTTAATGATTTGATTTTGATGGGTGATGATCAAATGATCAAGTCTTGCAAGGAAGATCTTCTAAGAGAGTTTGAGATTAAGGACATGGGGCTCATGCATTACGTTTTGGGCATGGAAGTATGGCAGAGTGATGGGGAACTATTTGTGTCTCAGGCAAAGTATGCCAACATGATACTTAGGAGGTTCTGCTTGGAGAGCACCAAACCCATGGAGACTCCTCTAGCAGGTAACTAGAGGGAGGAGGATGCTAATTTAGGGGAAGTAGTGGAAGTTATTGTTTATAGGTAGCTTTTTGGTTCACTCATGTATTTGGTGAACACACAATTGGATATGTTCTATGTAGTTAAATAGCTTAGTCAAGCAATGGTTCGGCCTACCAAGCAATATTGGAAGGCGGCAAAGCATGTGTTAATATACCTCAGAGGCACTACTCAGTATTGATTGTGGTACAGATGGACAGAGGGAGTGAAGATTTAAGGCTTCATGGATGTATATTAGGCAAAGAGTCCATCCAACAAGAAGAGAACATCAGGAGGTCAGCAGCAGTTTCTTGGTACATCAAGAAACAAAGATCCGTTGCACTCAATTTGGCAAGGGTAGAGTACATGGTTGTAAGTCAGGCAACATTTGAGGCCATCTGGATGAGGAATATTTTGGCTGGTTTGTTTGGTCAGCTGATGGATCCAACTGTTATTTACTGTGATAATCAGAGTTGCATCAAACTCTTTGAAAATCAAGTTTTTCATGATCGGTCCAAGCATATTGATATTTGATATCATCATCTTCGAGATTGTGTATTGAGGCAAATTATGTTGTTGGACTACATTCCCACAGAAAAGAAAGATGTTAATATTTTGACAAAGGCATTGTCAAGATGTAAATTCGAGTTTCATAGAGACAAGATCGGGGTAGCTGATAATCCCTTTCTTGTTTAGAGGGAGTGTGGAGAAATGCCAACAAGAAATTTCAGTTTAATTTGTCCTTGCATTAAACTGAGAATTAAAAATTGAATTCTATTCTCATAACAATTTGTAAGTAGTTAATTAATTTTAATTAACTTAATTAGCTTAGGAATTTCGAGTTGGAAGTCTTTATGTAGTCATGTATATGTTCTCCCTAAATTTGAGGGGTCCAGGATGAGTTTATTTGAGTTGTAATTAGATAACTCATTTTGACTGGGTTTTAGATAGTTAAACTAGTTCTAACTATTTCTGGAACTAGTAGAGGTCTAGTAGTGAGTTGGTGCACTAGTGCATCCTTAGTGCAACTCTAGCTAACTGAAGATTCCCTCATGAAAAACTCATGCATGTCAGTTGAGAGAAAGACCCAATTGAGACTAGAGTGCAAGGACAATGTATTATTAGTTGTATGATGATCCGAGTTGTACAAGTCATGCATGCAATCAAGGAAGGACCTAGTTTCGGATTCTGCAGTTATGGAGGAAGGATTTCCCAATTAAATATGGGCCTCACAAGAATTGCACAAATAAATAGGGGCTTGGAAAGAAACATAAATCGGCTAAGTGTTGGCTATAACGGTCTTGTGAGGCAAAGAGTTGATTATACTTGTGTTGGAATTGTTCTAGTGAGAACAAGCTTTGTATTATCACTTGGATTTCTTATAAATGCAATAGATAGTCAGGGTTTTTTGCAATGAATTTCCTCGAAGAAAGATTGTGTTATGTGTGTTTGATTGTCTTCTCTTGTCGATTATTTTTTTCATCGATCAATTCGTTTTCATTGTTTAAAGAAGTAGAGTATATTATTGGCTTGTGTTTTAGAACATTAAATGAGTTGTGAATCCACAGGAAAATCTACAAATGTTTGGTTTTCCAACAAAATAAAGTTGAGACAATTAAGACCCTGGGTCTATTACAACCTTTTGCCATTCCAATTCAACATTAGGAGGAGGTTTCAATGGAGTTTATCACAGGTTTACCCAGGTCTAAAGTAAAGAGTGTCATCATTGTGGTAGTTGATAGAAATACCAGGTATGCACACTTTTGTTCATTATCTCATCCATTTAAAGATAGTATAGTTGCTACTACATTTATGGAAACAATTAAAAAGCTACATGGAAACCCAAATATTATTGTAAGCGATAGAGATCCCATTTTCACTGGAAATTTTTGGATGTAATTATTTTCTTGTCTAGGTACTCAATTAGCTCATAGCTCATGTTATCATCCTCAATATGATGGGAAAACTGAGATAGTGAAAAAAAATTGGAAGTATATCTTCATTGCTTTGTATTTGATAAACAAACACAATCGTTCAAGTGGTTACCTCTGGTTGAATGGTGGTATAACACTTCCTTCCATACTACAGAAAAAAATGACCCCATTTATGGCACTTTATGGATATCATCCACCATCCATCACATCATCTTTAAGAGAAAATTCCATGGTTCAAGCAATGGAATATCACATCAACCATCAACAACAAGTTCTCCAAATCTTAAAGGATAACCTCACTTTGGCACATAATCAAATGAAATAACAGGAATATTAACATCGCAATGAAAGAAGTTTTGATGTAAGCGACTGGGTATTTTTACACCTACAACCATACAAACCAAAGTCCCTCAAGCAAGCTAAAAATGATAATAAATTATCACCAAATTAGTACTATGGTCTTCACAAGGTGTTTCCAAAGATTGGTACTATGGCATACAAATTGGAGCTTCTTGTATCTTCCCAAGTGCACCTAGTTTTCCATGTTTCATGCTTAAAGAATTTTATAGGTGACAAGCTCCCAGTTCAAAAAATATTTCTATAACTTGACAAAGAGGGAAAAATCATATTGGAACCTAAAAAAGTCACGGAAATAAGAACCCAATAGCGACGAAATCGATCAATTTCAAAGTATATCATCAAGTGGAAGAACTTACCTACTGAAGATTCCACATGGGAGGATGAGAATTTTATACAAAAGCATCCATAACTATTCAAACATTGAGGAAAACACTTTTTTTGAAGGAGAGGGGCATGTTAGGTCGCTATAATATTAGTGTATCCCCTTATTGTTATTATTAGTGTATCCCCCTTATTCGTATTTTTGTGCCAATGTAGTCCACATATTGTTATTATTGTGCCATATAGAACCCCATTATTATTATTGTTATGTAGGTTCTAATTGTATTGTGACCCCTTAGACTCCTATATAGAGAAAGGAGGCCTTGTCATTTGTATCATCCAATAATTTTCATTTATGTGATGTAAAGGAGGTTTCCCCCTCGAAGAGGTTATTCCTCAAGGAATGAATAAATTATTTAGAATCCACAACTATTCTAAGAACATGAAAGAAAAGGTAGCCACCTATAGTTTGACGGGAAAAGCAGACATATGGTGGGAATATTTAAAGAATGTTAAAGGCATAACTAAAGATGAGTTGACCTGGAGTGAATTTGAAAGGCTCTTTAGGAATAAATATTTATTAGAAATATACTATGACAACAACGTAAAATAATTTTATGAGCTCAGGATGGGACGAATGTCAGATAAAGAAAACATCACCAAGTTTCTAGAATTTCTAAGATATGTTCCATATCATAAGGATGAGAAAGGAGATTTTCAAAGGTTCATCAGAGGGCTACCCCTATCATTTAGAGATCGAATTCAATTTCAGGAACCTCAAACATTATATGATGCCATTAAAAGTTAAAACACTACTATGAGAAATCAAAATGCCAAAGTTTAAGGGTGATTGGAAAGCAAAGAACAACATGAAAGATACAAATAAATGGCACAATAAAGTGTCAAACAAAAAATAAGTTATGAGCACAATCAATGCAAGTTGAGTGCATAAAAAATTTAGTTCAAAGGACAAATGTTGTGCACACCATCATGTGGGAGAGTAGCTTGGGCTTGAGACCAAGGAGCCCCTATGATGTTGGACATGTGGAGAGAATCATCGTAAGAAGTATTACCCACATTAGAATAATGCATGACCACAAATATTGTATTTTGGGAGATATAGCATAAATAATACCCATAATATATGCAATTGTGGAAAATTGACAGGTGGGAACTCCATCCTAATATGGAATATGATCAGGATACTCTGCCACCACAGGTCATGACTCCATCACTTTCACATGACTCCCTTGATATTGAGCTACCTTCAAATAAGGCCATATTGGAGATCATGGCTTCACAAGATAAGCTAAGAGAGATTGTGTATCATGATGCCTCTACTCCCTTAACATTATAAATGATGGAGATTGGATCTCAAAATATTGTATCAGGTTAGGGGGCATCTCCTAAGTCACCCTCGGACTGAGTCAAGTCGAGGATTTCCAACATTGAACTTGCCACTCCATTATCCACTCTAACTTCCCATGTCGACGAGTGCCTCATACACTTTTCATGTCTTGATCATCACTATCAAGGAGCTTCCTTAGCTTATGAAACCATTCACCCTTTATGTCCTCGGGTCGTTCATGATAATTTTATGGTTCTATGCCATCCTTACAATTATCAACCTTTTGGAACATGGAACTTTAACTGGATTTCGCATGGCCCGATGATGGTGCATTATATGTTTCCAACAATCACATATGAGTTCATACATTAGAATCCTTGGTATGTGCCCAACAATGGAAACTACATTACATAACCTATCGAACTGTGTCATGCTTTGTATATATGTATATATTTCAAAAAAAAAAAAAAACCATTTTCCTCTTTTTCATCATTGTTTTGAGATATTTTTGGCCTTTTTTGTCTACATTTTAGCTTACCTTAAGGCCCACCCAACTAAGTTGTGACTAGAACCTACCCTCCATGGGAACCCAAGCATAGCACCCGATTCTCTTCTTAGTGTCCATGTTGTAGTTATTCATAGGCTTGGGGATCCTCTTTAGTACCCACCATGACATCAAATTTGAGACTCATGCATATCTTTGTCTATCATTTCTAGCTATCACCCTATAGGGGGTCCCCACACTTTTTATCATGTTTCCTTATGGTCTCCTATGCTCATGGTCCTAAATGTCTTGCTAGATGTTGTCATACTAATGCTTTCCTTCATTTTTCTCACCAGATTTGTAGCCAAACTTGACCTCTTTCCTTTACAATGGCCTTTCTTCCATCCCGTAACCTTCCATCACCTTTCAGAGAGACCGCTGTAATGAGTTGATTTCCATTGCTAGACACTTTTTCACTGCCTTCCTCTTTGCTTAGGTCAATTTTTTCATTTCCCCTCGGAACAATATGCATAATGTTATACCACTTTTCTCTCTAGAACGAGCTTCCTTTCAGTATTATTTTCATGCTCATTAAACAATGAAATCCTGAGCTCCTTTTGTTATATTTTCATGCTCATTAAATCTATATGAAAATGTTGAGTTTTTTTGGGTCTTCTTTCCATGACATGTTAAACCCATGAAAATCCTAAACTTCTTTTGCTATCCTCTTTTTTTTCTCATAAAAACTATATGAAAATGTCGAGTTTTTCCATATTTTCTTACTTCTTAGTAAAATTGAAAGTCGATAAGTGATCTCTTGTCCATTCTCAAGCTTTTGAATCCATGAGAAGTTCATGAGTGTATTTTTATCTATTTTTCGGCCTCGGTATAAACTCACAAAAAGGAACCTATTGCACTTACTTATCTTCTCTTTCATTCTCATCAAACTACGAAGGGAATACACTATACAAAAATGGGGGGGGGGGGAAGACTTCTTTGTTGTCACATCTTTATCATGGAAATTGTATATCACCCTTGAACATGGTACTTATTCGAGTCACACTCTTACAGTTGGTTTTTGCTGGACTTTTGAACCACACATTTAGCCTTAGTTGAGTCACTATATTGCATGAGTCAGTATCTCACTCGATTAGTTACCCTTTCAAGCCATGGGCTTTGGTGATGCCGCATGTGTCACCATTGTGTCTATCGGTCTTCTTTCGTCTATGCTAACAAGTTCATTATTATGTTGTGTCATTATATGTTCAAGGGAAGTATTAGTCAAGAGTTAGGAATATACACATATCACTATATTTTGTGTCGGTCATCCTTGTATCAGTTGTACATCAATTCTTCATTTCATATCATCTGAGACCTTATCTTATTTTGAGTTTCATGTCGATGATGGGGGATACATTAAGGCCCTCCGTTGATGGATATCTTCTCATTGATTTCAACACCTTCTACGAGCTGTAGATCTAAAAGCAGTCTAGTACCTTGTATCTTGCAGTCATCAATGGCATGTTTCCTTGTGGTTTGCATTAGGTTTTCATCATTTTCCCATGTTGACCAATTTTGTGAAGTGCTTGACTTCAAATCATTCATTCGCTCCCTGTAGACTATGTTGGGTACCTTGGGAACCATTTTCATTATTGGTGGTCTCCCTCATGTCTATTAATGGGATACATCAATGCCTACTAATCAAACAGTCTCCCTACATGCTAAACATCAACTCATATATTCACATTTAGTAGGGTCATACCATTGGGGTGTGTGTCGAAGACCTTGGGGCATTGAGGCCACTTCACTCATGACCATTTCTTCCCCCAAGCTATGATTTGGAAAATATATTATATACTTAGAGGACCATCATCGGGGGCACTCATATTAGTGTCCAACCTTACTGATAATTACTGTGCCTGAGATCTACATTGTATCATGACTAGTCCTTGATGAAATTAGTCCATAGTATGTTATGTGGGAATCTATTCTCCATCCTCTCAGTACTGAGTATGGGTATGCCTAACTAGAGGATGTACTTCTTTATGTATCTGACTACACTTTTGAGTTTATGCCTCTCTCACTGGTCTACTTTTGGTAATGTATTTTGTCCACCAAATTCTCTTCTAACCTCATGCATTAGGGGGCATCTGTTGTATCTCAAAAATCCACCCCCTAGTGTCAAGAAGAAAGCCACATCCTTTTCCAAGTTAGAGGATCAAGTTGTGACTAGTGAAAGCATCAAATTCAAGTGTTTTGAGGGATCAACATTCCCTCTCGGTTGTAGGAATTGAACCAGAGGGCCTACTAATGCTCCCTCCTAGTGTTCTGGATTGAAACAGATGCCCATCAACACATTCTCTGCACTACAGCTCTCAAATAGTGCGGGAGTTTGAATGGATAAGCCTAGATTTGTTCCAAGTTGACAACTTTGATTAAAATAATTATTGTTGATTAAAATAATGATTGATTTAGTCTATCCTAACCATCACCTTGATATGGTCAAAAAAGTGTTTAGGTGTAATGAAGGTCAATCATGATTAAGATCTAAATAAATGGATCTCTTCACTATTCACAGGGAGAAGAAAAGAACTTAGGTCGAAATTTCGTCAATGTTGTGACCGCAATAAACTTACGCAACGAGCATAGAGGTTAAGGAGAAGATCAAGGACAGAGGCTTGGAGGACTCATCAATGTACTCCAATTATATTAAAAAACAGCAGTAACGAAGATGTTCCTCATTGTCTATCTTTCATTGTCTAGCTTATTTGATGTGATTGATATATTATATTCGACACCAATATTGTTTTGCAGGGAGATTGTGCGCGGGTGATCTAGGAGATCAAGGAGCAAATATATCGAGAGGAGATCTTCCTAGAGTTGTCATTGTTAAATAGAGTTAAGGATCTAGCATTTAAAGGTATGTTTGTTGTCTTCTTCTTGAAAATCTAAATGTGCTTTGGGTTATCGAGTTTTTGTGTCTCACTTCTTCATTCACATACACACACCTTCTAAGCAAAGTTTTGTTTCTCTAGATAAAACTTACTGGGATTAAAATAGTCTATTACTATAGATGAAATTTATCTCTTAAACATCAATGACCAAATCTCACATAAACATATATAATGAATCAATATTATATAATTGCCCATAAAATATATATCCAATAATTTTACCACTTCAACTTACATTACATAAATTAACATCATGTTACTTTTAAGTTTAATAAAAATCATAGTTACAAAATCCCCGTAAATTAAAAGAAATTATAATTTAACCATCAACCTATATTATATATTATAGAAAACCATGTTTAATATAATAATAAGGAAAAAATAATATAATAAATAAACTAAAGTAACATAATGTATAATATAATAAATACATCATTATTAACCCGATCTTTTAATAGAATTTGATATATTACTTGAGTCTAAAATAAGATACGTTGTAAAAAGAGTATTAATAAAATTTAAATTTTAATTTAATTTAAAAATATAATACTACTTTTACAATTTTATAAAAATAAAAAAACATATTTGTTAAGTAATTTGCCTTTTGAGTACTTGTGATCTAAAACTATTTAAGTCGTTAAAATTATCAAGAATCTCATTTGATTTGGGTTATATTAATTGTTAACATGGTTAGATATTTATCCACATAATTCAAACTAATAACCTTTGTACCATACAATGTTAAAATTATCAAGAATCTCATTTGATTTGGGCTATATTAATTGTTAATATGGCTAGATATTTATCCACATAATTCGAACTAATAACCTTGGTACCATACAATGCTTTAATAAAACACTCTTGCAGTGTCTACTATACACCCGTAAACACAACTTTATAAAATTTTACTATTAAAATATTTAAAAAAACTAATATATAAATTAATAATTTTTCAAATATTTATATTAAATTGATTCCATCACATTTAAAATATTTAAAAAATAACTTAATAATTTTCAAAATATTTATATTAAATTTTTTCAATCACATTTTAAGAAATCAACGAAGCCTTTGAGTCAATTTTTTTGTGGGGGGACATAGTGATTTAGTAAAGTTCATTTTGATTGAACATTGATATGGGACCATAAGGAATCATATTAAGTGGCTTGTGATAACTTTCATATGACTTTTTGTGCCTAACTACGACCTTAGGTATGATGCTTTACAAAAGTAAATGTAAGAAATATTTTAATTTAAAATCATTTTAACGGGCCAATAATTGTTTTACTTTAATTATATATCAAATCAAATGACTCCATAGTGTAGTTAGTTGGGCAGATGTCACAAGGTATTAACTATTAACTATGGTCATTTTCTGGTATCAATTCCATACAATGACAAAATTAATGATAACAGTACCTCGGGAATACTCAATTTTGGTCCTTTTGATCACGAGTTTCAATTTGACCTTCAAAGGGACTCATGAATTCAAATCCGACAAAAGTATATTCTTAATTTATCATAATAGGAATATTTCGATGAATTAATTATTTATTTGTAAATGAGCCATTTATGATAGCAATGATTTAATTAAATTAAAATATATATCAATATAGTAATATAATTTCATAGAATTTCATTGCATTTGGCTAGAATGTGCATAATGCAAAAAAATTATAAATGGCAGATAAAATATGTATATTCAATAAAAATAATATTATATTAATTGAAATAAATAAAAAAAGTTGAAATTGCAAGCTATATATATATATATTAATTGTTTTTGAGATTTAAAAAAAAAAATTCTAAATTACAATTAAAAAAATTAATTTTTTTTAAAAGTGGAAAAAAATTTCAAACTCAGTTGTTAAACCAACAGTGAGGACAACTATCTTTGGCTGCTATCCGCAAATGTCGGTTGACGTATCACTGTTATCAAGGAAAACCATGCCACCTGGAATAAGCCGCTAGTGGTCCGTAAGGGAGCAGGCTTTCACTCCTGCCAGATGCCTCTGAGTCTTGGGCCGTCAACCTATTTCCTTAAATCATAACTTTAAAATTAAATTATTATTAAAATTTTCATAACTAACCAAGAAAACTTCACCCACCTATTCGTTATACCAAACATTCTCAACCTATCACCAATTTTGTTTTACACAACAATGAATTTTTTTACCTAGCAATCACATGTTCATTTTGAGCTTAAGTGCAATCCAAAGAGACTCAAAACCATGATTTTCAAGTTTAAATGAATCTTTATTTAACTATATTTTTATTAAGTACTAGTATATGAGTTAGGTATATCTTTTTTAACATAAAATAAACTATACATGTTTTCCATATCCACTAATGAATCTATATTTAACTATATTTTTATCACTTAAGTTTATCTTTTTTAACCTAAGATAAACTATAAACCAAACTAATATGATTAAGATTGTGACTAATTCCATCTAGTTTCTTACCCTTTACAAAGTCGTTCATACATATTACTTTCAAAGATTCAAGCACTTTCCTCTTTTTCTTTTTTTAAAGGAGGGTACGGGTTTTAGAATTAATAAACGTTAGATTAGGGAACAAAACTCTTATATAGTTTTTTTATGTAAAATTTCTATTACTATACGATTGTTTAAAAACAATATTACTCTAAAGGTTATAATTCTATCTTGAATTGAAAATATATCTATTGTAAACTTTACAGAGTTCTAAATATTATAATTCTATCTTGAATTGAAAATATATCTATTGTAAACTTTATAGAGTTGTAAATATTAAGTAAAATTTACATAGTAATATAGAGAAACAGTTTTAAAAGATGCTACCTAAAGTCTTAACCACAAAACTCAACGATGATTATAGTCATCGACATCATTCCCTCTAAGACGAAAAGTTATTTTCCTTCCATCCTGGGCAATAGAACCATCACCTCCCAAAACTAGCTATGTGCTTCTACACCTTGAGATTTCCATGGCAAATAGACAAACACACAAAGAGTGCACTTCCTCACTAAGACATTCCATTGAGTGTTGCATTTATGCCTGATGCCTAAGCAGTTTTTCTTCCAGGAAGAGTTGGAATGAATTTCATTTCCTTTCGACCATGTCTTCGAGTTTGTTAATGGAAAATAAAATAGCCTAAGAAGCATATAAAAGCATATCGAGCACAAGGTTGGCGTCAATGTTTTCTAAGGAGGCTGGAGAATTTTCCATTGCATACCAGATACCAAGCACCCAACTATATAACCTACTGGAAAGGAAATTACCAGCTTCTGAACCAAGATAGCATGAAAACCCATGAATATTTTGGAGGACCAAGGGATTGATTATATAGAAAGAGTTATAACCATTCCACGAGCCAAACTACAACAATAAATCTAGAGCCATTTCCCAAGTATCAACCGGACGGAGAATTCACAATTCATGAATGGCGTGAAATAACTGATTTAATTCCATTCTACTATTCAAGAACCTCTACTCCACAGTTAAGACGATCCACCACATATCCCACCAGAGGGAGAATAAATAGTCATGACACCCTACATTTGGTTTAAGTGAAATGTAATACCACTTATTAGCCCATTTAAAATACTGAGGAGGGAGAGAAAAGATCTGTGACTGGAAATGAACAAGTCATCAAACCTAAGACCCATCCTCTTTTGGAAACAAGACACATAGCAAGAGTATATAGAGAGATTTGTCCACATTTCATATGCAAAAACTTTCCCATGGTTAAGAAGATCATATAACCAAAGATTGTTACTTGGAGTGCTCATTGAGACAATACACTACAGAAGAAAAATGTCCCCTCTAATCTAACTAAAATTTAAGCCTTCAATTATCATTAAGGAATTGGGGAGATGCAGAAAATTTTGTCCACTTCAAAACTACCTTACCCCATAGTGGAGTCTTTTTTCCCTAAGATGTCAGTTGCCAAATTTAGATGCCCAAATAAGTAATAGAATTCCAGGTTTTCAAATAGAGAGGTAGAAATGAGAACCCTTTGATTCATGGGAGGGGAATCTAAACAAATTACTTTCCTGGTCTTGGTCATTTGACAAATGACTAGAATTGAGTCTCCAAATACTAACAAGCTTATAATTTTGTTTTCGATGGTCACTTCTAGACCTTTCCATAATGATGCAAGAGCATCCGAGCACCCTTCATTAAAATTGGAATCCAAAGCTGTGAAAGAGGAAACGTGGACAACCATTGTAAACGGGGAAAATTCTATTTTAAATAGAGCTAAATTGATGGAATTGATAAGTCTTTAGGAGGCTTAATTAATTTAATTATCTTTTATGTATGTGTCTAGAGAGATTTAGGGGTTGGTTTGAGCGATCTTAGGAGAAGATCATGGATCTAAAATGATCCATGATTCTGTAGTTATTTCAATAAATTGTGTAACTGCATGTTGGGATGGAGAGATTAGATATAATGTAATATTAGGAGAATTTGTGACTAAGGTTGAGATGCCTTAGACTGTAATCTAGTTCTATGTATAATTCAAATATATTTGTTGTTATACATCTGCGTGTTAACTGAGTTGATTGTGTGTCTATGTCTTTATATATACGTTCTTTCCTGTAAATTTGTTAAATATGTGTGTACGAGTGTAAAGGATGAAGTTCCTATGAACTTTGCCTTAAACAACGTATGGCATAGTTAAATGTGTGGTGAACGCGAATTCCATCAATAAGCAAGTGATAACCATTGGATTACATAATAGATCAATGGGGGAGAAGAGTTTCAATCGAAACTAGAGTCGATTAATCAACGCAGAGGCACCGTTGAATCATCCAGATCGACGAATAATATTGGTGGAACGAAGAAACTTGCTGAATTCGTGAAGAAATCTAGGAGTAGATCTGGATCGTTCGATCCAGCAGATCCAACAAATCTACAGTCATCGCATGGTCACCAGCGTTGAAGTTTAATTCTAAAAGTAGACTCGAGAAATCATTAAAATGAGTTTAAAGTCGAGAGGTGATCAGACCATTCGTTGAAAGGTGATTGGACGCATATCGTGTGCAAACAAGCGTGGTCGTTAATTCCAAAAACGGAACGCGATGAGGGTTTATACAACAAGTTTAAGACCTCATTGGGTTCCGGCAATCAAGACTATCCGATGGTTGATTGATCGGATGGTAATTGTGCTCAAATGTGCACATGGGTTAACACACCGAGCGGAACGAATGTATTATCAACGCAGGTTTATTTCCTTTTGAGTTCCGGGTCTTAGACATTAAAGTGGGATTGGTGTTCTTCATCGAGTTTTGTTGTATTGCGCTATTTTTTGACCGATTGTTGATTGGATGGGTATTATGTAAAGTTCGCCAATTCAAAGGCTTCCGATACACACATGGGCCTATAACCCACAGGTCTACGTACTACTATTGTAAAGATGCAGCTCTGTTGCATTCAAGTGGCTGAGTTGTCATCATTTTTGGTATCAGAGCCAAGTTAAATATTTCCCACGAGAAGGAGTTGCAAACAAAAGGAGGTACAATTATATTGAATGTTGGAGAGTTTATGTTCTTTATATTTTCGTCCAGGTAATGACAAATGTTACACTAAAATTTGTCACCATGACTATCTGCAGTTAGTATGGCTCCATCAACAGTCATACTATCCTCCTTGGCAAGCCTTATACCTTTGCTCTCCATGTCAAACTTCAATAAAGAGAGAAAGTCATTAAAAAACATGTTTATCTCTGGGTACGCAGTTTCTCTCAACCTTACCTGCGTGTACGCATCCCAAGTTCACAATACCTGCGTACTTGTACGCTCTGTATGTCAAGGGATGGGTGCATACTCCTGTAAAGGTCAAAAGGCGCGAGTTTCATCTTAAAAAGTTACTTGTGGTCATTTCTAGAGCATTCTAGAAGCTTGTTTGACGTGTATTGAGCGCCTCCAAATGGTTCATGCATCCCTATGAAAGAGGAACTTATCCCATCAAGAAAGGAGCTACCCCATCCAAAAGAGGGGCTTATCCCATTGACGATGCACCTGATTAACTTCCTCTAGAGCAATATAAATACATGCATTGGGCCAGAGGAGGGGAGGTTGAAAGCTGAACATTCCAAAGGGTAGATGCTGCTAGAATTAGGACTTCCTTGTAGAAGCTTGTGAGGAGAGATTACCATCCTTTCTTGTTTCATTTAGAAGTGGGTGAGCTTATCAAAGTAAAGGAAAACTCTTGCTGGACCCTGGGAGGAACTTGCACAACACCAAGGCTCAGGTTGTAATGGTTTCTTTTGTTTCCTATTAATACAAATAAGTCCATTCTTCTCAACAATTTGTTATTAATGAGTTGTTTCATATACTCCTTGGTCTGTATGTTGAATGTGTTTTATTTTATGAGATATTCAGGTGCTATGTAATCGTTTGATTGTTAGTGAATGCAGGTTTCGAAGTGAAGGAGGAGCTCATCTGGATCAATGAGGTTGGACTACTACAACAGCGTTGGACTACAGGTAGGATCTAAAACACTTGATTTCTTGTATGGTAAATGCATGTTTAGAGAAGGACTGCTCTTAATTGTCTTGTTTGTCACTAGAAAACCTTAGGTTTCTAGGGAGGTTGGTTTTGTCCACAAGATTAACTCTTTCCGCATGACAAATTGGCGACTCCGCTGGGGACTCCATTGATGTGATTGATTTTTCCTTTGAGTGACACTTTGATCTGAAAAGAGTCATTTCTTTTTTGGTTTTTGGCTGTTTGACTGTGTATTTGGGTGGGCTAGCTTAGAGTTAAGTTAGATTTTAGTTTTTCTTGGTTTTTCTAGTAGTACGCACCCTCTGAGTTGAGCACAGTGCTTACCTGTACGCACTGCAGCTTTGTACACAGAGCGTGCACGAACCTGTGCAAACAGGCTGCCTGCGTACCCTGTCAAAAATTGAGAAAATTTCCAATTTTTCCATTTGTTCTCTTAGATTTTGTCTTTAATTAGTTTTTACTGCCCAGATCCACTAGTTATCTGTCAGAGATCTTCACATGAACTTGTTTCGTTAGCGTCAAGAGTTTTAGTGAAATTCATAGAAGTTCTAGCCCTAGGGTCTGATTTTTGCATTGGTCCTGTAGTGACTTTGACTTTAGAAGTTGTGAAACCTTGGATCTCTCTGGTTTTATCAGTCTTCTCAGAAGTCGGACCTGTAATAAAGTCTACCTGTGTGAGCAACCTACCTTTGTGTTGTCTCTTTGCGGAATTTCGAAGAAATTTATTGATTGAAGTTGTGAATTTCATTCTTAAGAAAAAGAACAAAAGAATTTGATTTTTGTTTTTGACTGGTTTATGATTCTGCATGAACTGGTCCTTGGTTTGATTGTTGCCGAGTAAAACAACCTGGAATCATCTTAGTAGGCTTTTTCCTCCTTAGATTTACTTTTAGGTAAATTTCCCTTTGATTTGCTTTTGAGTGAGTTTTTCATAGATTTTTATAAATTTTGAAATTGCTTTTGTTAGATTAGCTTTACATGCTTTGTTAAATAGGAAAAAATACAAAAACATCTCCTTTGCAAAGTTTGTTTTAAGTAGCATTTGAAGTTTTTGAA
>APFE031692645.1:21564-35252 GCA_000404065.3 Pinus taeda
TGCATCTTTTTAGTGGATTTGAGTCAAGTCTACACACCATCAGTTTCATCTCCACTACCTTTTGTCTTAAAGAAAGCCATAAAATTAACGCTTAAAGTAAAATCAACTTAGTAACTTTTCTTTTACTAGGGCTCTGAAGCACCAATATAGATCAGGCTAGTGTCTTGGAGTAGGAGAGTAATTAACTCTCCAAGACAGCGAAACCAAACAAGTAGCTTATCTTGTGATAGGATAAATCCAACTGTTGCATTTATACTCTGGGAAAGCTCCTCTTAAAGGAGAAGCAACAGCTCGTGTCCAAACCAGTGAGGGGATCAATCCTCCCTCGTTGGGAACGACGCCAGACACGCACGTATTACAAACATGGAAATCAATTCTATGGTCATTTTCTGGTATCAATTCCATACAATGACAAAATTAATGATAACAGTACCTCGGGAATACTCAATTTTGGTCCTTTTGATCACGAGTTTCAATTTGACCTTCAAAAGGACTCATGAATTCAAATCCTACAAAAGTATATTCTTAATTGGTCATAATAGGAATATTTCGATGAATTAATTATTTATTTGTAAATGAGCCATTTATGATATCAATGATTTAATTTAATTAAAATATATATCCAATAGTAATATAATTCATAGAATTTCATTGCATTGGCTAGATGTGTATATGCAATAAAATTATAAATGGCAAATAAATATGTATATTCAATAAAATTAATATATATTTAATTGAAATAAATAAAAGTGAAATTGGAATATAATATATTTAATAATTTTTTTGAGATTAAAAAAAAATTCTAAAAATTACAATTAAAAATAAGAATTATACTTATTAATACATAGTTAAATCATAACTTTAAATTAAATATTATTAAAATTTTAATAATTTTCATATGTAACAAAGACAACTTCACCCAACTATTCGTTATACCAAACGTTCTCAACATATCACCAAATCTTTTTTTTACACAACTATGAATCTTTTTACCTAGCAATCACATGTTCATTTTGAGCTTAAGTGCAATCCAAAGAGACTCAAAACCATGATTTTCAAGTTTAAATGAATCTTTATTTAACTATATTTTTATTAAGTACTAGTATATGAGTTAGGTATATCTTTTTTAACATAAAATAAACTATAAATGTTTTCCACTTATGCATCTATATTTTTATTAAATATCCACTAATGAATCTATATTTAACTATATTTTTATCACTTATGTTTATCCTTTTTAACCTAAGATAAACTATAAACCAAACTAATATGATTAAGATTGTGACTAATTCCATCTAGTTTCTTACCCTTTACAAAGTCTTTCATACATATTACTTTCAAAGATTCAAGCACTTTCCTCTTTTTCTTTTTTTAAAGGAGGGTACGGGTTTTAGAATTAATAAACGTTAGATTAGGGAACAAAACTCTTATATAGTTTTTTTACGTAAAATTTCTATTACTATAAGATTGTTTAAAAAAAATATTACTCTAAAGGCTATAATTCTATCTTGAATTGAAAATATATCTATTGTAAACTTTACAGAGTTCTAAATATTAAGTAAAATTTACATAGTCATATAGTCATATAGAGAAACATAGTTTTAAAAGATGCTACCTAAAGTCTTAACCACAAAACTCAACAATGATTATAGTCATCGACATCATTCCCTCTAAGACGACAAGTTATTTTCCTTCCATCATGGGCAATAGAACCATCACCTCCCAAAACTAGCTATGTGCTTCTACACCTTGAGATTTCCATGGAAAATAGACAAACACACAAAGATTGCACTTCCTCACTAAGACATTCCATTGAGTGTTGCATTTTTGCTTGATGCCTAAGCAATTTTTCTTCCAAGAAGAGTTGGAACGAATTTCATTTCCTTTCGACCATGTCTTCGAGTTTGTTAATGGAAAATAAAATAGCCTAAGAAGCATCTAAAAGCATATCGAGCACAAGGTTGGCATCAACGTTTTCTAAGGAGGCTGGAGAATTTTCCATTGCATACCAGATACCAAGCACCCAACTATATAACCTACTGGAAAGGAAATTACCAGCTTCTGAACCAACATAGCATGAAAACCCATGAATATTTTGGAGGACCAAGGGATTCATTATATAGAAAGAGTTATAACCATTCCACGAGCCAAACTACAACAATAAATCTAGAGCCATTTCCCAAGTATCAACCGGATGGAGAATTCACAATTCATGAATGGCGTGAAATAACTGATTTAATTCCATTCTACTATTCAAGAACCCCTACTCCATAGTCAAGACGATCCACCACATATCCCACCAGAGGGAGAATAAATAGTCATGACACCCTACATTTGGTTTAAGTGAAATGGAATACCACTTATTAGCCCATTTAAAATACTGAGGAGGGAGTGGAAAGATCTGTGACTGGAAATGAACAAGTCATCAAACCTAAGAACCATCCTCTTTTGGAAACAAGACACATAGCAAGAGTATATAGAGAGAGTTGTCCACATTTCATATGCAAAAACTCTCCCATGGTTAAGAAGATCATATAACCAAAGATTGTTACTTGGAGTGCTCATTGTGACAATACACTACAAAAGAAAAATGTCCCCTCTAATCTAACTAAAATTTAAGCCTTCAATTATCATTAAGGAATTGGGGAGATGCAGAAAATTTTGTCCACTTCCAAACTACCTTACCCCATAGTGGAGTCTTTTTTTCCTAAGATGTCAGTTGCCAAATTCAGATGCCCAAATAAGTAATAGAATTCAAGGTTTTCAAACAGAGAGGTAGAAATGAGAACCTGATTCATGGGAGGGGAATCTAAACAAATTACTTTCCTGGTCTTGGTCATTTGACAAATGACTAGAATTGAGTCTCCAAATACTAACAAGCTTATAATTTTGTTTTCGATGGTCACTTCTAGACCTTTCCATAATGATGCAAAAGCATCCGAGCACCCTTCATTAAAATTGGAATCCAAAGCTGTGAAAGAGGAAACGTGGACAACCATTATAAACGGGGAAAATTCTGTTTTAAACAGAGCTAAATTGATGGAATTGATAATTCTTTAGAAGGCTTAATTAATTTAACTATCTTCTATGTATGTGTTTAGAGAGATTTAGGGGTTGGTTTGAGCGATCTTAGGAGAAGATCATGGATCTAAAATGATCCATGATTCTGTAGTTATTTCTATAAATTGTGTAACTACGTGTTGGGATGGAGAGATTGGATATAATGTAATATTAGGAGAATTTGTGACTAAGGCTGAGATGCCTTAGACTGTAATCTAGTTCTGTGTATAATTGAAATATATTTGTTGTTATACATCTGCGTGTTAACTGAGTTGATTGTGTGTCTATGTCTTTATATATACGTTCTTTGCTATAAAGTTGTTAAATATGTGTGTACGAGTGTAAAGGATGAAGTTCCTATGAAATTTACCTTAAACAACGTATGGCATAGTTAAATGTGTGGTGAACGCGAATTCCATCAATAAGCAAGTGATAACCATTGGATTACATAATAGATCAATGGGGGAGAAGAGTTTCAATCAAAACTAGAGTCGATTAATCAACGCAAAGGCACTGTTGAATCATCCAGATCGATGGATAATATTGGTGGAACGAAGAAACTTGATGAATTCGTGAAGAAACCCAGGAGTAGATCTGGATCGTTCAATCCAGCAGATCCAACAAATCTACAGTCATCGCGTGGTCACCAGCGTTGAAGTTTAATTCTAAGAGCAAACTCGAGAAATCATTAAAATGAGTTTAAAGTCCAGAGGTGATCAGACCATCCATTGAAAGGTGATTGGACGCATATTGTGTGCAAACAAGCGTGGTCATTAATTCCAAAAACGGATGCGATGAGGGTTTATACAACAATTTTAAGACCTCATTGGGTTCCGGCAATCAAGACTGTCCGATGGTTGATTGATCAGATGGTAATTGTGCTCAAATGTGCACGTGGGTTAACACACTGAGCGGAACGGATGTATTATCAATGCAGGTTTATTTCCTTTTGAGTTTCGAGTCTTAGACATTAAAGTGGGACTGGCGTTCTTCATCGGGTTTTGTTGTATTGCGCTATTTTTTGACCAATTGTTGATTGGATGGGTTTTATGTAAATTTCGCCAATTCAAAGGCTTCCGATGCATACATGGGCCCATAACCCACAGGTCTACGTACTACTATTGTAAAGATGCAGCTCTGCTGCGTTCAAGTGGCTGAGTTGTCATCATTTTTGGTATTAGAGCCAGGTTAAATATTTCCTGCGAGAAGGAGTTGCAAACAAAAGGAGGAGGTACAATTATATTGAATGTTCGAGAGTTTATGGTCTTTATATTGTCGTGCAGGTAATGACAGAAGAAGGTGAGAATATTTGTAGCGACCTAGAGCATAGCGTGCTCATATGGTTCCAAAGAAGAGAGAATTAGAGAGATGTTGAAAGACTGAGCTCAGAGGAGAGAAGCTTAGTGAGGCATGTGTAGTAGCTTGGAGGACTTGTTACTACAGAGGTTTTGTTGCAGCTCATGGAAAGATCATAAAGGCAATTCCACGGAGGATGTGGGTAGAATTGCTAATGGATGATGGAGAAGCATATGACCAGGAGGTCATAAATTTTTGTACCTTGGGATTTTGATGCAGGAGCATCTGACCACCCTTCATTAAAATCAAAATCCAAAGTTGTGAAAGAGGAAACGCGGACAACCATTATAAATGAGGCAAATTCTGTTTTAAACAGAGCTAAATTGATGGAATTGATAAGTCTTTAGAAGGCTTAATTAATGTAATTACCTACCATGTATGTGTATAAAGAGATTTAGGGGTTGGTTTGAGCGATCTTAGGAGAAGATCATGGATCTAGAATGATCCATGATTCTATAGTTATTTCTATAAATTGTGTAACTGCATGTTGGGATGGAGATATTGGATACAATGTAATATTAGGAGAATTTGTGACTAAGGCTAAGATGCCTTAGACTGTAACCTAGTTCTGCGTATAATTGAATATACGTGTTATTATATATCTGCGTGTTAACTGATTTGATTGTGTGTCTATGTCTTTATATATAAGTTCTTTCATGTAAAGTTGTTAAATATGTGTGTAAGAGTGTAAAGGACGAAGTTCCTATGAACTTTTCCTTAAACAACGTATGGCAAAGTTAAATGTGTGGTGAACACAAATTACATCAATAAGCGAGCGATAACCATTGGATTACAGAATAGATCAATGGAGGAGAAGAGTTTCAATCGAAACTGGAGTCAATTGATCAATACAGCGACACCGTCGGATCATCTAGATCGACGGATAATATTGGTGGAATGAAGAAATTTTACGAATTTGTGAAGAAACACAAGAGTAGATCTAGATCTTCCAATCCAGTAGATCCAACAGATCTACAGTCATCGCGTGGTCACTAGAGCTGAAGTTTAATTCTAAAAGCGGACCCAAGAAATCATTAAAATGAGTTTAAAGTCCAGAGGTGATCAGACCGTCCGTTGAAAGGTGATCGGATGCATATCGCGTGCAAACAAGCGTGGCCGTTAGTTCCAAAAACGGACACGATGAGGGTTTATACAACAAGGTTAAGACCTCATTGGGTTCCGACAATCAATACCGTTCGATGTTTGATTATTCGGAAGGTAATCGTGCTCGAATGTGCGCGTGGGTTAACACACCAAGTGAACCGGATGTATTATCAATGCAGGTTTATTTCCTTTTGAGTTATGGGTCTTAAACGTTAAAGTGGGACCGGTGTTCTTGGTCGAGTTTTGTTGTATTGCATTATTTTTTGACCGACCATTGATTGGATGGGTTTTGTGTAAAGTCTGCCAATTCAAAGGCTTCCAATACATACGTGGGCCCATAACCCATAGGTCTATGTACTAATATTGTAAAGATGCAGCTTTGCTGCATTCAAGAGGTTGTGTTGTCATCACATAATGTGAGATATTATGCAAAATTGTTGGTCACTATACCAAGACCCTAGGCAAATTGTGTTACTATTTTTCTGTCGAGGCTATATAAAACGTCTCCCACTCCTACCTCCATTGGATTGTCTCTCAAATCCCTGCTAGAAAAGGGAGATAATTGGGATTTCTTCATTCTCTAACTGAGGAATTCCAAATGACTAAGCCTGATACAAGGAACCAAACAACTATTTGGCTTGAGCATTAATTTGGAGGAAGGTGAAAAAATTATTATCAATCTTAATCCAGTCATGTTCTTCTTTGTTCAAATCCTAACAATGAAACCTCTCACAAATATGGCTTCAAAAAGCATTAAGGATGCTTTAGAGGTGACCATTTGAGTAGATAAAAACTCATTCTTGAAAATAGCTTTATTCCTCGCGATCCAAATGGAGTAGCACAGAAAAAGTTTGGGAAGGGTTGTCTAACAACGAATCGATAAAGAGGAGGATTTTCGACCCCAAGTGTAGTTAGATCTCTTCTTTTCGAACATGTCCTTCGACGAACCTAAAATAAAGATAATAGAAGATATAGGGATGAATGCTAATGGTCAAGTCTCCAAAGATAAAAGGAAAAGCTTAAATAAATGAGAAATAGATTCCTCAGTGCTGAGGCATAGAACACATATGGATGGGCCATGGATATTTCGTTTCCTGAAATTTGCAATAGTGAGGATTTTCTGGTTCATGAAAAACCAAAAAAAGGTGTTTAATTTTGGAATTCCATATTTACTCTATATTTTTTACCACAAGCTACATGAGGGAGGACGAGGAAGTCACTTTACTAAATGATAGTATCCCATCTTGATTGAATATTTATGATGAGGACTTAAAGACCGAGCAAAGATCCTACAAAGAGGAATATATTGGATCCAAATCTTTTGACAAAGCAACCATTTTATCCCATTAAGATCTGAGGTGTGAAGGAAAATCAGGCTTAAACCAACCTTTCCAACAACTTTTCATGTTCGATAGAGAAATACATTTTAGTTTTCAGAACCCCTTCTCTTGCATTCAAGAAGACGGATCTCTGAAATCCTCCTAGATTCCCAATTAACCATTTGGGGGAAATTTATCCTTCCAAATATTGATATGAGCACCATTCCTAGCGCACCAACTGAGGTGATCAACAATAAGTGGAGAAACCTCCTTACATAGTTTATAAATTTGGGAGCAAGGGCTAGACCATTTTATTGTCTCATCTCTTAGTAGGTGATTTTTGTTGAAATATTTTTGCACAAAGATTGAATTCCACCATTCCTTTGTGCTTGAAATAAGCCTCCAAATTATTTTTTCTCCAACAATAGCATTCATGAACAAAGGATATTTCATAGCTAAACCACCATTTTCTTTTGGAAGTTACATTGTGTTCCATTGAACCAAGTGAAATTTCTTTTCATTCTTTTGTCCTCCTTGCAATAATAACTTTCTAATCATAATAATCATTTGTTGAATAATAAATTTTGGAGTAACTAAACCAAAACAGAGATATAAAGGAAGAGAGGATAGGACATATTTTACCAGTATCACCTGACCATCAATAGTTAGCCATTACACTCCCCAAGCCTAGATTTTCTTCTTGAATTTGTTTAGGGTATCAATCCATCTATCCATGTTTGTAGCTCCTAGAGAAATTGGAATACCAAGATATTTGAAGTATTGCCACTCATCCACTAAAGGAAATTCAAGAACCTTGAAATCTCCTAGAGGACCGAGATGGGACTATTCCACCCAAATAGATGACTCTTCATTTTATTAACAATGTCTTTGGAGAGGTTCAAGTATTTTTCCAAAATTAGTTGAAATATCACAACAATGTGTCTTGAAACACATCCCAAAAGAAGAGTGTCATCTATGAACTAAGAGTGATTTACATCCTTTATAATAATGGTAATGCTTAGTCCCTTTAACTTCCCTTCAATGCTGGAAAGCTCCAAATTTCTACTAAGTGTTCTAGCCACTAAATTACATAAGAGAGGGGAGAGGGGACGACCTTGCCTCAAACCTCTTAAGGCTTAGAAGAAATTGCAATATTGACCATTTAATAATCAATCAATCCATGGAATTCCAACACAATATCTTATCCATTTTATGAATTCTTTGTAGAACCCCAATCTTTCCAAGACAAGGAACAAATAGGAATGTTGAACTCTATCAAAAGAGTTCACTGTGTCCAATTTTATAACCATAACTGGATCGCCACATTGTTTGCTGGAGTGAATTGTCTCTTGGATAAGAATAACATTATCAAGGATTTGCTTGTGTTTCATGAATCCCCCTGATTCTTTGAGAGTATTGTTGGAAGAATCCTCCTTAACCTATTGGCAATCACTTTATACAAGATCTTGTAAGTAGAGTTACAAAGGGAAATAGGTGTAAAGTAAGAAAAGCATATAGGTTTTTCCTCTTTTGGGATTAAGGAAATAAAAGAGGAATTCATATACCCTCCCAATTTCCCTTTTATTCTAGAAGAATTCAACATTCGAAGTAGATATTTCTTTATTAATTCCCAAAAGAATATGAAACAATTAATGGAGAAATCATCCAAACCAGGATCTTTGTCCAATCAAGAGACCATATGGCCTCAATGACCTCTTATTCGCCAATTGGCCTTATGAGCTAGATATTTTCTGAATATGAAACAATTATAGGTAAGGAAGAGATAAAGGAACGAAGCTCACCATGGGCGGTTTTCTTTATCCTCTAAGTATAAATTTCTAAATAAATTGAAGGATTCCTAATTGATTTCAATAAAAGAGGATAATTTTGTCTGACCCTCAAAAATTATTTCTTTAACTCGATTTCTTATCTCCCTCACCTTGGCTTGATTATGGAAAAATGATATATTATGATGTCCAGCCTTTAGCCAATTACTTCTTGACTTCACACCAATATTACTCTTCTTGTCTACTGAGAAGAAATATTTGTTTGCTTAATTGTTTTTCTATTTTGATATGACCCTCTGTCATTGTTTCATTCTCCATTTGAGCTTGATGATTCTTAAGATGTTTAATAAGTTATATTTTTTCTTGATCTGGAGGCTTAAAGTTGAGTTTAGACCAAGTGTGAAGAGCCTGTCTCACCATTGAATTTGTACTCCCAAACAAATGCAAGAGATCCATTCACCAGGTTTGTCTAATATTGATGTATTATTTCTATCACTCCTTTCTTTTGTAACCACCCTTGGTTGAAACGAAATTTGATTGGCCCCAAGTCCTCTAGAGGGTCCATATTTAACTCAATAGGTCGATGATCATATTTTCCTCGAGCCACAATTGACGAGGAGCACTAAATACCTATCACCAACCAATTGTTGTGAATAAGGAACTGATCCAATCTGGCTGCAATATGACTTGCACCACTTCTTCTATTAAACTAGGTGTATTATCCTTTATTTGGAGTTAATTCCAATAGATCCCAATCATTGAGAAGATCTTGCATCCTCTCTTGAAATGGGTCTCTCATAGTAGATCCCCCACTTTTCTCTTAAGAGAGGAGAAAAATGTTAAAGTCTCCACTTGCTATAGAGTCGATATGTCATTGTTCCTCCTTTAACCTTATTAAGGAGTCCCAAAACTATCCTTTCTCACTATAGTTCATGTGAGCATAAACATTAAAAAACAACAAAACTTATTTTGTGTTTTTATCTTCTAGTTTAACAACAACCCAAAATATTGATTTTGTATTAGCTTTTAATGAAAAGCAAGAATCTGACCAAAAATTGCTCAGTCCTCCAAAGGAATTGCAAGATATTTGAGAAACCCTAGAACTATTTCTCCAAAAGGACCTAGATAACACTAATATTTCTTCATATATTAACTTAGTTTCCTAAAGGAACAAAACTTGAGGTTTTATAGTTCTTAAAATATATTTTATAGCTTAGGATTTGATGGCGTTTTCCAGTCCAATTATATTCCATTAAATTACTTTCATCTTGACATAGAGGCTTTGGACTTACCTCCTTCGGATATGGTGTTCACTTACTCCTTGTTACTCACATTTTTAAGTATCTTAGTAATGTGATGTTGATTTCTCATCTTAATATTTTGTTCCGCTTTGGCTTCCCTTACATCTTTGTTGGAGGGCCTTCCTTTAGCTTTTTGGTTCTCTAATTCATGACTTATGAATCACTTGTCCAATTTAATCTCTTCTTGGTACTTCTCGTAAGCACCTTCCCTTTCCATTCATTTATGACTTGGATTTTTGCAGATATGATTTAGAGCCTTTATAATTCCTTGCAGAATTTTGAGAACTTGTAACACTGTGATGAACCTTAGATTGGATAATGCTTTCGACCATTACTGGTTCTTCCTCATGAATTTCACCATCTTCCTCTTCTTTTATTTCCTCCATGGATAATGTCTCTTTGTTACCTACCACTAGAGTCAACTTCTGTTTCCCTTCCTACGATAGTATATCAAAAGGATTTTCAGATGTTAAAGCAACATTATGAGCAAACATTTTATTAGATTTAGCTCCACTTTTCCCTTTCGAGGCCCCCCTTTTTTGGGTGTGTCATTGATATTCTTGATAGGGTTCAACCCCCTAGCATTTATGCTCCTGTTCTTATTGCAATCATGGGAAAAATGCCCATACACATTGTAGTTTTCGCACTTAAAGGGAAGTTGATCATAGTCCAGCATTTGAATAAGGCTCCATTCGCCTTGAGTCAAAATTATCTATGATGGAAATCATTCCTCGAGGTCCACTTCAACATAGATTTTAGCACAAGAAAATTGTTAGCCTTTTAGCTTAACCTAGTAAAGGAACCATCTAATACTACTTCCAATATTCTTCAAACACTCGTCGCTCCAGCAAGAGAGAGGAAAGTGTGGGAGCCTTACCCAGACAAGCATAGTAGTTGGAATGTCTTCCTCTGGATTGTAATTCAAGGACCAAGAATTGAGGTATTGTTGTGGCCACAACCACCACCCTATTAAAACATGCTCTGAAAGCAAATTTTGAATGGGTCCCCTAGAAGTTTGACCTTTCATCTTTCTGAATGATCTGTTTTATCCCAGGGATTTTAACTCTTTGTCGAGTCAAATTTTCAATGCCTAATGGCTAAGCCCCTTGAATAAACCTCTGCTACATGGTTCATTCATGACCCAACCTAACCCTTCATTCATTCCCTTCATCGGGACTTTTAAATCTTCATAAACATTCATGGTAAATTTATGCCCGCACATATAATCACCCCCACCCTTATTATAATTGTTTGTGTGCTTAACCCACAAAATCTTCCATCACATCTTTATTCCCATCATAACTCTTTATAATGGGACTACTTCGCAAAATACACATAACATTCATTTTCACTTATCGCATGCAACTTGGCGCGCAGCACGTACCATGAGGCACCAGACTCGACGACATTTTAAACCACAATTTATATATTTCAGGTCCGGAGCCCGTCGCATATCGCAATCGACAGTGTCCATGGCATAAACATAAAGCGCAGTCCAATATGGTGGACCCGTCAGGGCTATTAATCTCAGCACATATATATTTTAGGTCCGCCTCCCCAATCGCTTATCACAATCGGTGGAACCTGGGAATCAGATATAAAATACAATGTGATATGGTGGACCCGTTGATCCTATTAAACATTATATATATATACATACATATATATCTTATATATGTTATATATATATATATATATATATATATATATATATATATATATATATATATATATATATATATATATATATATATATATATATTTTATATTATCAGGTCTGCCCCCCCACCCCATCGCAAATTGCCATCGGCGGAGTCTAGCGCTCATGCATAAGGTGTGACACCATATGTCAGACCTGCCGATAACTATCAATGTGGGTGCATAAATTTTCAAGTCCGGCCCTATGGTCGGTTGCAGGTTTTCACATATATCCCTGTGTATTCAATAAAATGTTGTGGTCGCGATTTTTAATGAAAAATTCCATATGGCAGACCCAATAGGTTATAGGCTCCAGTCTATAATATTTCAAGTTCAGATCTCGGATCCGGATATGCGTTATGCCATGATTTTCAATATAAATCGGATTCACACTTACGGGACTTAATCAATTCATAAATTAAAAATCAGGGGTCGATTCTTTCACATTTGATGTTATAAGCGTTCAATGTGTTATCACTTAAGAATTCTAATACCAAAATGTCTCACATTAGTTTATGGTAAAAGTCAGTGCTAGTCTAAGTTTGATGTTTGTTTGCCTTAGAGTTTGAGTCTTAGGAGTCTTGAGTCAAATATGCATTATCATTCATCACTGGACATTCTCATTCATCACCGGTCTCATAGCCATGTGTCCACATGAGAAGTTATTTATGCTGCCTTTACTTAAACAAGTGCCAAATCTCATAAACATCTTATCAGGTTGCAAGTTTCGAAAGGGAAAGGTCAGGTCAAAGAAGGTAGAAGTGAATCATCTACAGGAGAAGCAGTTCAAAGAAGAATAACCAAGCCAGCATGAAGAACATCTGTAGTTGAAAGATATCACATAAGCAAGTAAGGTTGAGTCCAAAGTTTTGATGAATTACCTCTTGAAGTATAATTTGAAGAATGGTGTCAGTTTATTCACTTTTGAACAGCCTCATGGCATATGGAAGATTCATTTCAAAGGAAAGAAAACTCGAAGAAGTCAAATTTTGGCATAAAACTGTGTTTTTGAAATTACACAGCAGTTTCGTAGCGCGCTACGAAACTGCTGTAGCTGCATATTGTGATTTGATGGACCATTTTTGTGATACAAAGGGAAATCTTATTTGAATAGGAGGGTCTGAAAGGGAACATTCACGAAGTATAAGTGTCTAGCAAAGGCAAAACAAGGAAAGGAAAGACATTTTTGAACTCCAAAGTTTTATGTTACAAAAAGAGCAGTCGACGTCCAAGAGGATCACCAAGCAATGGAAAACTCATCTCTAAAAAGTGAAAGAGGTTTTTATTCCTAAGACACTTAAGTAAAAAAACCTCTTCCACGTTCTCCAAATACATTATGATCTGGGAGAAATGGATGACTAAACTTGCGCTACGAAACTGCTGTAGGTGCAGTTTTTCACAAACAGACTTTCCTGTTTAACACTTGTTTTTCAAAGACATATTATGGGCAGTAGGAACGGTATTTCAAAAAACCAAGAGAGGTTTTTATTCCTAACAGACTGAACTAGAAAAACATCCTTCAGTTTCTGCAAATACATCATGATCTGGGAGAAATGGATGACTAAACGTGTGCTACAAAACTGCTGTAAGTGCAGTTTTTCACAAGCCTATTTCTCTGTTTGACACCTTATTTTCAAAGACATATTGTGAGCGGTAGGAAAGTTGTTTCAAAACACCAAGAGAGGTTTTTGTTCAGCACGGATTGGTTCACAGAAACCTCCTTCATTTTTTCCACATACATTTTTTATCAGAAGTTATGAGCTCTGTCCCAAGACCTATTTTTCAGCCAGAACAGAGCAAGGGACATTTTCCTAGTTTCTAGGAACAACAAATGGATGAGTCATCAAGGGACAGCTGGAAGGTTATGGGCTTCATCAAGTTCGACATCATGGAGTTTTAGGTGTCAAATAATGTGTTAAATGTTTAGATAAGGTTGTTTTGATCATAATGAGGAGTTACACTCCTAATTGTTTTAGGTCTCTAGGACTCCTAGTTAGCTGTCTTTTGTATTTAATAGTTAGTTTAAGTGTCAATAGGTGTCAAATAAGGAGGAATTCGAATTC
>APFE031692645.1:35272-84887 GCA_000404065.3 Pinus taeda
GTGTCAAAGCTGCAAGGAGGAATCTTTCTACGAAGGAGATAGAGTTAGAGTTATAATTAGATTAAAACTCTTTAGAACTTCTGTTAGTAGTTGTTGTATTAAATAAGTTTGTTAAAAACAGATAAGGGTTATTAATGACAGTCATCGAGCTCCCCTCATGCTGGAGGAGGAAGCTCCAAGTAGTTAGAGTTATGTTTCTATATATAGTTGAAACATCTATGTAACAAGGGTTGGATATTCTGAGAAACAGAGTATTGCTTTGGCTTGTGTAAAAACTCAGTTTGGTAATATAATTTGCTGCTTATCTTCTCATGATTCTTTCAGTGTTTCAAATGCTCAAAATATGTGGTTTTGTTTTATGTTTTATGTTTTTACAGTTGTATGAATACACAATCACTCAGAATTCACTTATGCTGCTCTGACTTCCTGTGTGTATTTGTAAGCTAAGGTTTCTATGAGATGATGTTTTGAGTATTTAAACATTACATGCCCTGACTTCTATGCATGAGGAATGTTATATCTTACTGAATATGATCAACTCCATAAGCCCAATGGAAGTCTTTTTAATGTATATCCAGCCAACATGTTTATTAAATTTACTTTACTAGAGTTAGCCCTCTTATCAACAATCAAAATCAATACCTTTTTTGAGAGAGCCCTCTCAGGCTAGGGAGGCTAATCCTTAGTCAAAAGATTGGTCTGAAACAGTTACACAGAGTCTGCCTAATCAGCAGCCCTTCAGTGCTTGATTTTGTGATAACACAATGAAGGCAAGATTCATGTTTTGTAAGCATGTTTTCCATATTTCTCACAATCATAGCTGATATGAATTATTTCTGCAGGCAAATTCGAGTAGACCGGGTGACGGATAAATGGAAGCTATATCAAGATGACACCTCTGCACCACCGGTGTCAATATTGCAAAAAAACACTCTACAAAAGTGAATACAGACCGCCATAGTGCATAATGAAGGCACTCTCTGTGTTCACCAAAAGCACTCATGACAACGTTGATCCATCAAGATGTCATTACTTCCAAACACACATTCAATCATGCCAATTGTGGGATGATGATGCAGTGTTTTCAGTTTCCTTCAGGAAATAATAAGGGATAACGTCCGTTGTATACAAGTGTGAAGAGATGACACACAGTCATTCTCTTTCAATCAACATCTATTCATCCCTCGGGAAACGAAGCGCTAGAGTGATAGGAAATGCCCTCTATGTGTCAGCAATGACACCGATTGTTCTACATTTGTGTGTTCTGATCTGTATATTCAAGAGAACAAGGGGAAGGCGAAAGGATGAAGGGAAGACTGAGAGTCATTTCCATGTGTATAAGTATTACCTCTGGATAGGAGATGAGGGATTTTTTTTTGGAGAAAATAGGCTTGATTTATTGTGAATAAAGAGGACTGTTTGGTTCAAGAAGGAGCCTATTGTTTCAGATTTATTTCCCTTTTCTCTCATATGTTTAGAATTAGTGTGTTGTTGTTGATATAAAGACAAATGTGATTTGCTTTGTGCATATTGATAACTAGCAGTTCATGGTTATTCCTGGTTATTTGAATGTAATTCAATAGCATTGATAATTCATGAAAGGTCGCTAATTCTAGACTTTGTTAAACATCAATTGCAAGTGTTATTTGTATGGAAAGGACTGTATATTCCTGTATAAGTAATTGGATTGTGATTAGGATTTAATATAACCTTGTTCTTATGTGGACTAGTAATTGATTCATTTGGACATGGGATCTATATATGATGTTTAACCTCCTTTTGTTTTGCTCCCACAAGATAGATTAGGATAATGGGGACTAGATTAGAGTAGTTAGAAGTAGTGTACAAAGGACTTGATACACATAGGTTAGCTATTTTTTTTGTTGACTTAATTGAAGTCTTCTTCCAAGAAGCAATCTTTCAACACCTATTACAGTTCACAGGGTCCTTTAAAACCCGTTAGAACTAGCCACTCCAAACGAAAATAGATCTAATTGGGGTCTGTGATCGGGTTAGTTCCCCTTGTTGGTATAGCGAAAATTTGCCATGTCAACAAATTGGCGCTAGAAAGAGGACCTGAACTGTCGTCCACAGCTTTTTATGATTTCATCTATAAATGTTGTGCATGGACTCGAAAAGGTTAATGCATGGATCGTCAAGGTCTAAAAGACACTTCCTCCCATTCCGAAAAGCCTCATTTCGAAGAAGAAACACTGTGGGAGTAGCCTGTCACTCAGGAAAAACCAATCAGAATACTTACTTCGTCTTATGCTCGTTCCCTCTCTCAACTCCAAATCTTTCACTCTTTTTCCCCGACAACTAAAAGAAAGCCAAGGATCTGTTCCATAAATGAAGAGACATCTGCAGTCCTGTCTCTTGAAGATATTGTGCTTGAATCCTTGCAAAGTATTGACACTCCCTGGGAAGAAATTTTTAAAGATCCACTCTCTGAAGGTAATCCCTGGCCCGATTTGCGAAGTCTTAATAAAGAAATCCTTGAAGAAACCTTCAACCAAAACATCCCTATCCGTAATATGGCTAATATTCCTCAACCGGGTGGGAACCAACTCCCACCTCCTCCCGGAGCACTTCCTCCCTAGATGCCGTAGCAGTACCTGGGCAGCAGCATCCCTTACCCAAGAATGCAGAAAGAGTACTACCTAAATTCGACCCTGAGCGGGGAGACACCACTGGTAACCATATTCACTCTTTCTTCCTGGCCATGCGCATGTTGGGGGGTAGCTGATGAAGATATAGTATGTCCCCTATTCCCTTTTACCCTGATTGGTGCAGCTTCCACATGGTACTTTAGCTTGAGAACAGGATCAATCACCTCGTGGGCTACCTTTCAACAGGCCTTTTTAGACAAGTATGGTGATGAAAAAACCCCTACAGCTTTAGTTCTAGAACTATCTCGTTTGAAAATGGAAACAAAAAAAAAAGGTCAAAGATTGTAACATCTAGTTCAACACCCTGTTTAACAGAATCCCGGATAATGTTAGACCTACTGAGGAGGTGCTCATAGAATTCTACATCACTGCTCTCCCTATCCCTACTGTGATGTGGGTCAAAAGGAGTAATGCACAAACCTTACAGGGTGCTATCGATGAAGCAGTAAAAGTCGAGAAAGAAATGCTCAGTCTCATAGCATGCCATCATACAACCGGAGAAAAGAAAGCCTCTCAAGCATCTAAGAAGAATAATGGGAGTGATAACAAAGGGGTTGAAATCAAAGAAAAGGATACCACATATATAGAAGGTTTGCATCGAATCATTAAGAAACTCACAAACATAGTCATCGATATGAAAAGGAACTCTAGAGAGAGTGCAAGCGGGAGTGGGAGAGAGCATAACAACAGAAAATCTTTCAAACATTTCTATCTTAAGAAGACAAAAGGTGGTCATGGTCCACTAGCATTGCTTGCCCCACCTAATGAATGAAATTTAAATACAGAAGAGTTGGCTCTTATGGGATCGCTCCTTAACCAAGAAGAACCTATAGTGGAGCTAGAGCCAGAACAAGAAAATGACGAAGAATACCAAGTAAAAGAGCCCTTAGATGAAGAATCTCAAATCAAAATACTATGGGATTTCTATACAAATGAGAACGATGACGACCAAGGAGACAGTGTGGCAGAAATCCACACTAATGAAATCCATACACGAAGTAAGGGGCCACTTGCGGTTGTGATGAAGCCTGTAGACCAGACCAAGAAAGATGTTCGCCCTTTGAAGCCATCCGCTCCCAAAGTTACTGTAGTGAAGGGTATGCCTAGTGCTGAGTCCAAGAGTACTCCAGTTGTGAACTGTCCATAGGAAGATAATGTGTCTTCGACTGCAACGAAGGTGACTCAAAATGGTAAACCCCCACCTAAGAATGGAAAAATAGGTATGTTTACTCTGCCCTACCCTGTTTATAACATTGATTACAATATTGTGGATGATATTAAGAAATCCAGGGCTAATATAACATACTTCGATTTGCTAAAATTAACGCAGCAAAGAAATCTGCTCTTGAAAGCTATGAATGAGCGGAACTGAAAAACTCCCACCATTCCGAGCAACGAAATCCAAAAGTCGGTCTCCAAAACTATTAGTACTCCTAGCATTACCCAAAATCCTGCAGCCATGGAAGCCACTCTATCAAAAATGAATCGAAACCCCTAAGATGTCAGTGCATCCATGATAGGAAGGAAACCAAAATCCATGACTCCCCCTTTCCTTATCACATTTGAAATCTTCAACATGAATGTACACAATTTCTTGGTAGACTCAAGTTCCTCATCCACTGTGATGCCTTATGCTGTTGCTAAAATACTTCATGCGATACCTAAGAAAACTGGAACTCGAATCATGCAATTAGATAGGACAAACGTGAAAGTAATTGGGGAATTGAAAGATGTATTGATCCAGATGACTACTAAACCATAGTACACACAAGTCATTGATATAGTTGTAGTCGACATACCCGAGGCTTATGGAATGCTGCTTAGTAGGGACTGGTCAGTAAAACTGAATGGATATTTATCAACTGATTGGTCCCATCTCTTGCTGCCTCAGAAGGGGAAGGGTGATATGCTGAGAGTTGACCGAGAAAGATACATGAAGTATGTGGTGACATAATTAAACGACCCCAATGAACCTGTAATGTTTACCAATTATATCCTTGGGAATTATAGTTTCAATGTTTGTGCTACGAAAACTTGCTTTGGAGAATTCCATGCATAGATAGTTGAAGAAATTCTAACAAACACACAGTTGGAAGTTCTCCCCCGTAATCCAACTGATGAATTATCCTGTATTATAGTAGATGATAGGACTAATTTCATAGATAGTAGTTCAATTGATGTAACATTAGAGTCTATGTTTTGGACACTCTATTTTGATGGCTCTAACTGCCTTGAAGGTGCAGGTGCTAGGAGCATTCTCATTTACTCGCAAGGGAACCAACATCTGATGGCCAGCTGGTTGGAGTTTGCATGCACCAACAATATAGCATAATATGAAGGCTTGCTGCAAGGCTTGAAGAAATCCATTGATATGAAGGTGAAAAATCTTAAAGTTTTTGGTGACTCACAGATAATCATGGATTAGGTAAGGAAAAGGATACATTGCAACTCGCCACACCTGGTGAGGTACCAGCATGAGGTATGGAGCTTAATTGACAGTTTTGATTCCTTTAATATCACATACATACCTCGAGGGAAAAACCAAGATGCCAATCTGATGGCTAGTATGGTTGCTAAACTTTTGCCTGATTTTAGATTGAAGAAGAATAAATGTTATGTTGAATTGATTTTCAGACCATCCATGCCTGATAACATCTCAAATTGGCAGGTGTTCGAAGATGAAGAGCAAATCCTTGAGTTCTTGCACTGCAAGAAGACATTCAAAAATGCAGTCATTGATGAAAAAGAACATGACAAGCTTATGAACGAGAGGGAAGATGAGGAAAAGGATCAACCCAATGTGATTCCCAAGTTAGTTGTTAAGATGGAGCACTTGTATGACTTGCATTATAAATTCAAGAAGTTGACTAACTGCAAAATGCATAGCTCATCCATGAAGTATGAATTAGTCAACCTGGGAATCAAAGAAGACCCAAAAAATGTCAATTTGGGCTTAGGGTGCTCTCCACAGGAAAAGGTTGCATTTGTCAAGATATTTAGGATGGAGGCCTAAAAACCTTTGATACTAGCGTTATGCAGCATGTAATTCCTTTGGAAAAGGAGGCTAGGCCCTATCAACAAAAGCTTCATAAGATGCATCCAAGCCTAGAACCGTTGGTGAAGAAAGAATTAAACAAAATGATGGATGTTAAAATCATCTTTCCTATCAGACACACACGCTAGGTAGCTAATATCATGTGAGTAAGAAAGAAAAAAGGAGACATCAGGCCGTGTATTGATTTCAAAATCCTAAACAAAGCATCGCAAAAGGATAACTATCTTGTCCCTTCTATGGAGCACATTCTTCAGTGCGTTTCTGGGTCTGAAATGTTGTCCCTATTAGATGGGTTTTCAGGATATAATCAAGTGTTGGTATCTAATGGGGATTAGCTTAAGACAACCTTCAACACTAAATGGGGCATTTACGCGTATCATAAAATGCCTTTTGGACTTATTAATGCAGGTGCCACATTCTAGAGAGTTATGGATATAGCTTTCCGAGGGTTGATTAACAAATCAATAGTGGTTTACATGGATGACATCATTGTGTATTCATATCACAGAAGGGATCATATTTATCACCTGAAATAGATTTTTGAAAGATGTTGAAGGTATGGAATATCGTTAAATCCCAATAAGAGCTTCTTCGCAGTCACAGAGGAGAAACTACTGGGTCATATCCTCTCTAAAGAAGGGATTGTTATTGATCCTGAAAGAATAGAGACCATCATGAGAATACAACCCCCTACAAATAAAAGGGCAATTCAATCTTTCTTTGGGAAGATCAATTTCGTTAGGAAATTTGTCTCAGGTTTTGCGGAAATAGTGTGCCCCATGCAGCTAATGATGAAGAAAGACGTTGTGTATAAGTGGAGCGATGAAGCCAAGAAAGAATTTCAGTGAACCAAGGAAGCCATCATGGAAGCTCCTACATTAGTCAGCGCCAATTTCAGCAAGGAATTTTTCTTGTACACTTTTGCTTCTGATGTTTCATATGCCGCAGTACTCACTCAAAAAAATGTTGAAGGTAATGAAGTCCTTATTTCTTATATGAGTTCTAATCTCCAGGGAGCAGAATTGAACTACCCTGATTTGGAGAAACAAGGCTTTGCGGTTTTCAAGGCCATAAAACATTTCCACCCTTATTTACTAAAGGCCAAGACTAAAGTGATCGTTCCCCACCCTGTTGTGAGAGCCCTCTTCATGCAGAAAGAAATGGGTGAATAGAGAGGAAATTGGATAACCGCACTTCAAGAGTTCGACCTCGAGATTAAGCCAGCAAAGATAGTTCTAGGGTAGGGACTGTGCAGACTAGCAGCATAAGCCTTGGCAGAGAAAGTAGGGGTGTCTGAAGAACCAGAAGCACAGAACCCACAGAATGCACAGGTGGAATTCAGGGAGGAGTCCCTATGGATTAATGAGGCTCTGATGTGTGAGTGTGAAACCTTCCTGTTAACTACTCATAAAACTATTGATGCAAACTTTTATTTTTGTATGTGTCTGTACTTGTATTTGGCATCAAGTACAAATATTGTTATGCAACAAAGTTGAGTTGTGAGTGTAGGATTATTAGGGACATGTATAACTCATAGATACTTGTCACAATGCTTTTATTTAGCCTAAGTAGTTTCAACATCTACAACAATGAATTTTATGTTTGTTCATTCGATACCTTTCTTTGTCTTTTCAACATTAGGGTCTCTAGAACACTAAAGGAATCCCTAGTAAATTAACCCTAGATTTAATTTACTTTCTTTTGCTATTTTTTCCGTAAAATCTATTATAAAACTTAAATGGGGTACCTTAATAATATACAACCATAGATTAACAAAATCAAGATGAAAACTCTTAAATAACCTAGTGTCTCTCTCCTCTCTTTGGTCTTCTTTTTCCTCACCTAGCAATTTTTTATTTTTCCCTATAACAAGACGTCTCCACACTCTATCTCTATCTTCCAATCTTTCGTATTGTATATATGATAGGGTGGTATTCTATCTCCTCCTCACTCTACATGTAGTAGCATAAATCTATTCCTTATCTATGAACCATGGTTACATTCTAAATAGACTTAATACAAAACCTATAGACAAATTTAAATTTTATGAATATATGTTTGATATCAACAATCAAATACACATTCTTATGTTATAGCTCTTACCTTTTCCATGTAGAATATTCTACATATTTCTATAAAATTTCTTACCTCGTTAGATGATCTTAGCTAATAGCATTAATCTTATAGCAAACTAATTATCTTACCCCGGTGTTCTACTAAACCTCCACTATGTAACTATACTATCAATTTTTTTTTGTGTAGCGATCCTAGGAAATACAAGATTGCTTCCCATAAACAAATAATCATTTTATAAAATATATTTAATTTATTCACTTCTATCCTATGACGTCAAAGTTTTTATGCATCACTTCCATGACTGCACAAATTTCTCATCCTACATGTACGTATCCTTTTTCTATATAAAATTGATTATACCTTCAACAATGCTCTTCTACTCAATGTTTCAATAGCTTTATTTTATTTTTCATACATATATCTCAATAGAACACCTTTATCCTATTGGATCTTAAAAAGGCACCACCATGAAAAAACAAACATTATTTACACTAAAGAAAGTTATTGATAATTTAAAAATTTAAATAATTTTATAATTGTTAAATAAAATTGATTTATGGAAGTTTTGGATTAGCAAAGCTATAGCATATTTTAGAAGTTGATAACATTACATATTTAAAAAGTAAATTAGAGTTAATGGAAGATCTCATGAATAGATTATCATGGCATATTTTAGAAGTTGATAACGTTACATATTTAAAATAATGGAAGATCTCATGAATAGATTATCATTTCTAGATAATATAATGTCGATGTTTTTCTGTGATTTTAGATTAAGATTGAATCGAACCAAATTATAAGCAAAAGGTGAAAATTTAAACCCCTTGGATCCCTTATTTTGTCATCATAACCTCATGACATTTTGTGCCTAAAGTAGATATGATTGTTTATGCGGTCTCTTTTTGCAGCAACTTGTGGCCAAAGTTCGTTCTTTATAAAAGTAAATGAAATAAATGGTAACCCAACTAAACTTTAAAGGTAACCCAACTAAACTTTAAATGTACTTTATTTTAAATTCATTGTAAAGCAAGAATGAATGCTTGATTTTTTTCATATAAAGATAACTTCATTATGAGAAGAAATCAGAAAAGGGAATTGTATTGTATCCGTTGAAATATTGGCTTCACATGGGTAAGATCCCAATTTGGTCATCATATTAAAGATCTATATCTATTTGGCCAGGGAATAAAGTATTTTATATCATATCATATTATCTTATTATTATGGGTAGAAAATAAATCAAATTTAAAATTGATTGTAAGTTAAATTCATGATAATTTAAAATGGTGATTTTCTCATCAATCTATTCAAACAACTGTTATATGTGAACTTTTTTGCATTGAAAGGAGATCCTCATACTTTGGTTTATTCCTAGATAAACACTTAAATATATTTCCAAAACTTTTTTTTCACAATTTCTACTTAACCATTTATCTACAAACAATATATTGAATCATTTATAATTTTGTCACTACCTTCTTTTAAATGGTTCACGAAAAGTGACTAGCCTCATATCTTAGTTTGATGTAATGGTCTTCCAAAAACACATATAAATATATTGATTTCCCAAAGGAAAATGAAATTTTCCTTATATGTTATTAAGTGCATGATTCGATTCAACAAGAACATGAAATAGAATGTCAAACATTGAATTATCCATCTTATTCAAGAGGGGAACTTTACGGACCACTTAAAGGGATCCTTTAATACTGATGTTAAAGAAATTACAAAAAAAATCAATGTCCTTTGATACATAATCCATTATTATTTATAGCCAACTTAAGAACCCTACCCTTAGTCCACAACTAATGAACCTTATTTAATGGGTCACAAAATATCTCTCTCTTAATAACTAATATCGTGTCCCTGTATTGATGAGACATCCAAAACCCATCAAATTGCTAACCATATCACATTGCATCACTAGGGAGGATCACAACACAAGGCCCTATAGAATTAATTGCATTCATGGTCCTCTTTAAGGAATGAAATGAGACATATTCAAAACCTCGTCAACCACAACAAACAAAGCATCAAGCCCTTGTTGTGTTCTAGGTAAAATTCATATAAATCCATGGACAATTCTATAGGTTTTAACCATATACAATTAATTGATACAAACATATTCTTAATCAAAACATAAAAGATGCAATGGAAATCACATATTTTATCTTGGAAACCCAAAACCAAGAAAACCAAAAATATTTTTCAATATATATTCTTCTTTATAGTATTACAGTACAATACATATATCGTGACATCCATGAACTGTCAATCCATTTTCATTAGATTAGAATACAACTATAATTCGTTAACATAAACTACAAAATGATAGGCAAGACCACCATGCACCATAAAACTACTTTTAGCAAAATCCATGCATTGAAAACCACAAGAAAAGCGACAATAAATGCCAAAACAAATCTTTGGAAGCATTATCGCCCCACTGTGACCCCTTCACTGCACATTGCACATTTTATAGTTTGTGGGTTAATCAGGAAAAGAATAACACGTACCCAACATTCTCACGCTTGTTGTTTTCTTTGCACATACGTCGTCACAAGAGCACATGATCATCAATTTAGGGAAATAATGCCCATTGTTTCTCTACACCAAAAAACTTCTCAGTGCTCACACATTTTGTTAATGAATCTACAATAGCCTTCAAAGTATCGAGTTTTGTCTAGCAACGCCTTCTTGTCTTTAATCACATCTATCACAAAGTGATAATGAACATCAATATGCTTTGTCTTCAAATGATAATTTGGGTTCTTTTCCAAGAAGATTACACTCTAATTGTCACAATCTTCCCTTACAACTTATTGTACCAACCCAATACCTGAACACAATCTTTGTAAGCATACTACTTCATTGCTCGCATGAGTGGTTGCCTTGTATTTAGCTTATGTAGTTGAGAGTGGCACTACGGTTTGTCTTTTGCTCATCCAACATATTTCTCCTCCAAATGGGTTAAACGCATACCTTTGACCTGAGGATGAACCACATTAGTTGGTTCGAAACATCAACCAAGTCCTAATGATGTGATTAATCTAAAAGACATTCTCATTGACATACCCACTTGTAGATCTTCTATAATCCAGATCTCTGGCTCAGTCTACATCAGCAAAGCCATGTATATCCTATGCTCCATCCAATAGTGGTCTTCCTTGGTAGCACAATTCATAGCTAGTAGTTCCATGCAGATACCTGAAAACCCCTTTTATTATTTTCCAATGCTCCTTCCATGGTTTTGGCATATACTTGCTCATTACTCCCACTATATGTGCAATGTCTTGTCTAATGTAGATCATTGCATACATAAAGCATCCAACCACACTAGCATATGGAACATGATATGTCCTCTTCCACTTCTTGTGTTTTGAGACATTGATCTGCAAATAACTTCACACCTACAGGAATAGGCACCTTTACCATTTCACATTCTTGCATATTAAACCTTTTCAATATTGTCTCAACATACTTCCTTTGACTAAACTAGGGTTTTTGTTTCTATAATATCTTTTAATTTTTATTCCCAAGATAAAATTTGCAACACTAAGGTCCTTCATATCAAATCTAGAGGACAATTGAGTTTTCACTTCCTTGATGATTTCATTGTCATTTGTAATCATCAACGTATATCATCCACATACAAGACCAAATAAATAACATGGTCACCAACTAATTTTAAATATATAAGCGATTTGTTTCACTCCTTATGAGGCCAAGTCCCAATAAATAGGTATCAAATTTATATGAGTTATTTTATGGTCTTGTTGCACTGAGGTGCACTCTCCTACCCAATATGGAAGAGATGTTGTAATGTTAACATAAATATTTTGACCCGTTCAAAATAAATGCATAAAACTAAAAATTAAAAATTAAAATGAGGTCAAATGGTTTTAAAATAAAATTAAATAAATTTATTTAAACTATTGAATGTTTTTTTGAGCTCTAGTTTTTACAACCCATGGTTTTTCCAATGGTATTCTTCTCTCTCTCTCTCCTCTCTTCTCCCTCTCCTCGACATATATAATATTTATATATATATATATATATATATATATATATATATATTATATTATTTATATTATGTATATGTGTATGTGTATTGATATATGTGTATGTGATATGTGTATGTGTATGTGTATATGTTATGTTGTATAGTGTATATGTATATGTATTGTGTATATGTTATGTGTATATGTGTGTATATTGTATAATATATATATAATATATATATATATATATATACTATATATATATTATATATAGTATATATATAGTATATATATATACATAGACATATAATCATCCTAGAACCATCTTAATTTTGTATCTATCAAGTGTCAAAATGGACCAAATCTCTTCAGGTTCAAACCTTTCCTCAAGTTTTGCACTCAAAAAAAAAGTTTTGCACCTTGAGAGATTTGATCCCTCTCGACACTTGATATATCCATAGTTAAGATGGATCTAGGTTGGTTTAGATATTGAGATTATAAATAAACATCTTTTTTATTTATATATTACTAATAGGATGTCTTTATTTATATATTGTTGATGGGGGTATATTACAATATTCATCTTTCTCATTAATATATTCAACATAAAAAATTCAGTAAGAGCAATGGAGGTGCTTGGACGGTGTGCTTTGGTAGGGTTTCATGGCAGATTCTACTTTCCTTCTCGTTACAAACTGGTGGTCGCACTTCTTTCTTCATTTGACATGGTATTAAGCATTATTTTCCTTTGTTTTCAAAAGGTGTTATTGTTTTTCCCGTTTGCAGACACAACCTCATGTGATCGGTTGAGGATATTACTTGGTTGTAGTATTTTCTATCATTTAATATTGTGTTTTGAGATTTCTTTGGGTTCCTAGGGCCACATCTATTGGTGGGTTGGTGAGTTGGCTAGTTTGGAGTGGCTCAAAATGGAATATGTGGATGAGGTTGATTACGACACTGTGAGCCCCAACTAGGGTTCCATCTTTGTCACAAATGGAGTAGTGGCTTCTTCTAGTGGATTATTCTCACAAACCTCTAGTTTTTCAGGTGTGGGTTCAAACCCAATTGATGGGCTTGGATGGAACCCTTTTCTCATGGTTTCGGGGAATCTCCAATATTCTGCCACATGTCAGGTTTTCTCACCAGTAACTACTCATCCATTTTTCTTTCCATCCTCGACAGAGTTTTCTTAATTCGCGTTAGTAGGTGGGTTTCTCCCTTATTTCCTTCTTTTTCAAATCAGGGTTTATTCAACTTTACCAGGCCTTTCTTTGGGGTTTTTTCATATGGTGACTTTCCACTTACTGCTTTGAGTAGAGGGTCTTCCTCTTTCAATTTTCCTCAGCATTTAAGTAGTTTGGCCCATGCGGTGAGGAATTTTCCTAAGGGTTCCGTTAACCTTGTGGACTTTCCAATGGTGGGTTCAGGTCCACAAGTATCTATCAAGAAGGCAGAGCCTATTTTGGATCCTCATTTAGACACAAATCTGGAGCATTTTGTGCATGCAGTTTTTATCATGAGATTTTGTAGGAGGGGATTGTGGGTCCTCCTAATAAAACTAGAAAGACGTTCTAGGATATTAAATGTGAATTCATGCCCATGCCTTATAGTTTATGTTTGGAGGATGATGTGAAGATGGTTGATGCTGCGAAATTGGCTGAAAAATCACTAGTAGGCAAAGTGTGTGGGCTAAAATTTGTGTTAGCAACTATTTTGGCTTGACATAACTAGTTTATTTCTCATTTTTTTTTACACTCCAAAGGTCTTTCTATTGGCTAAGGGGTGGATCCAGCTTTCTTTCATACCTAAGGAGGATGTAATCTGTATTGCCAAAGATGTGTGAGTTTTCAATTCCACTCGAGTCATTTTTAAATTTTGGATGTCATTATTAAATGATGCTTGCAAGGAGCGTATGGATGAAATCCCTATTTGGGTTCGTTTTCTAGGCCTCCATTATGACATGTGGAATACCCCAACCTTTACAAATTTGGGGAATAGCTTGCATCATTTTCTGGATGTGGATTATTTTTTTGTGAGACTCGTGATAATTCAATAGCAAGGGTGTTGGTATGTTTGGATTTGTGTAGAAAGCTACATGCCACTATGAACATTGGGAAGGGAGAGGTTCGGCTTCAGGATTTGAATTACAAAGTGCTTTCATTCCATTGCAGGAGGTGTCACAAATTTGGCCACTTGGTGAATAACTACAACCTCCCATTCAAGATTTTTTTCAAATGAGGGGAATACATACAAGATGTAAAAGACTATAGGGGAGGTTTCAGGTGTTGTGCCTATGGAACCCTTAAATGACAGTGGTTGGGTGTGGGATCTTCTGTCATATGTATCAACCGTTCCTAGTTCAATGATGGTGTCTCACTTGGGGTCATTGTCAGAGGCTTCATTGCCGGCTCCTGCGACAAGGATTGATCTATCATATAATGTTTCATCTAATCCTAGGAAAGGAACATAGTTGTTGATCGTCTTTCTAAGGAAGGTTTACTTATGGATCCTGGATTATGGATGGTGGCAGAGTTCTAGGGTGAAGATCACTATCAGTTCTTCAATTATCCCTATATGGATGGACACCTTTTTAATATTACTGCATAATTTATATACTAGTTTTATGGCTTGCTTTGCATCTCATTTTGTATGTTTATATAACAAACTTTGTATGAACTTCACATCACTCAGATATTGTACAAACATGAACTTGTTTTCATGTATGCTATCTGATATGTTACCTTGGATTGTATGATTCTAGTATATAGATAGTTGATATATAATTTTTATAAGTATTGCCACACAAGGATCAGGGCGAATCCTTGAAGAACACATGAAAATTGTGGATATTTGAAATGTATTTTCCTTTTCTATGAATAAAAATATGGATTTCTTTTCATAGGAAATAAAAATTGTTAATGGAAATGTTCTATCTATTATTATAATATATTTTCTTTTTTGTTGGCTAATCCACGAAGGATTTGAACTGGTGACCTTTTTGCAAGGAGTGCTCTAACAATACACCTATTCACCATCAATCCAAAAACCTATAAACTGGCATATAATAAAATTGTATTAAATTTATAAAATTTAAAATGTTATTAAAAATATTTAGATTTTTTTTTAATTTAATTTAAAAATTAGGGTTGAATGTGTATTTATATGTGATATTAATCTTGAATTCATATTTATACATGGTGGTTTTTTAATTCAAAAAAACAATTTATAAATTTAATGTTTATCATAAAATTTAGAGTAGTTTAAGTAGGTGATAATTTCACTCTAAAAAAGTAGAATTTTTTGGTACATTTTTTGAAAAATCTGGTTGAAAATTTTGGAAATCTAGATTACCACTGTCAAACTATAAAATTTTAAGTGCCCTAGGGTTTTAGAGGGCATTGAATCTATTTCTACCTTCAAAATTCGTATTAGAACACTTCTAATCAAGAGTTTTCAAAATAAAAACATTTCATAAATTCATATTAGAACACTTCTAATAAAGATTTTGCAATATAAAAAAAACATTTGATTCCGGTAAAAAAAGTTATGGTCTAGGCAAAATGACCACCTCGTTACACAATGCCTAAAATTTAATAGTTAAATTTGAATTTGTTTTCATATATATATAACGATGTTTTTAATTACATCTTATTAATAATATTATTAATTTATATCAGATAAATTTATTTTTTTAATTAAATTTTGATATAATTTAATAAGTTTTTTATTTATTTAAAATAGTTATTGATTTATTTTAAATTTTTTTTAAACCATAACTTTTATAAATATAATTAAAAAGAGAAGAAAAGAAGCTAATTAAATTAAATATAAAAAAATAAAAATTAAATATTTTGTTACAAGTTTTCATGATGCAAACTCAAAAACATTTTAAAGTTATATTACAAACTATGGTTGGGAACAAGGTTTATTTTAAAAAGCGTAATTCTTAAAATATAGTGATTGAGTAGAACAAATTGTTGAATGATATCAAATTTGGAAAGGCAGGTTTATTCATACAACTGGGATGGTGAAAACACTTAAGTTAGATTGATTGGAGTTTCAAATTATACAGTGAAAGACATCCTATTATTGAAATTCATGTCAAATTTAGCATTTTTGTTTAAAGTATATGATACAGAAGGAAACGAGCATTTATTCAAGTTAGTAAGTATCTTAAGTAAATTAAAAACTCAACATTATATATAAAGAAGATTCTTTTCTATGTATTACAAAATTTAAATAAAATGTGTAAGATATTTTTATTTATTTATATTAAATTATAAAAAGTTATATCACTAATCTATTTATTTTATTTTTATATAATGTAATTATTTTTAAAGTTTGCTGGCAGAGTGATATTGACAATAAATGAAGTGTGGGGTGTCGCATTTACTCCCCTTCCCACGTGGCAGATACATCAATGAAGTATGTCAAAGACACATGTGGTGAGGAGCGGGAGTTGATGGTTCTCGAATGTTTTAGTGGTACAATTGGTAATTGGGTTCCTCTAGGATGTTGTTGGTCATGCATGGCAATTGGAGGTAAGAAGTTGGTGGGAAACATTTCTTTAAGAGTGCAGGGTGGCTCTTTCTCTTCGCCATCCCTAGTCCTCCAAACCACGACAACAAGGAAGTGAGTTGCTTCAAGACCTAGTGACTCTTGTATCTTTCACAGTGATAGTTCGGTGCATAAATATTTGGGACCCGGGCTCGTGGAGACCTACACAAACATTAGACTAGATTTTTTCAATTATGCGGGTAAGAAAGCAATTGGTCCTGGATGCCAAGGCAACTTCGCTTAAGGTTACTTCAATTTCCAACCCATTCGTCAATTTATCATGCTTAGCACTAATTTTATCTCAAGTTCTACCATTTTTCTGGTTTGTTAGTCTTTTTGTCAGAGCAACAGTTTAGTTTCTAGTAGTTGAGGTTGAGTTGGAAGTTAGTGGTGGTAGCCATATTCTGGTTAATATATTTTTCCTCAGTTGGAGTACAATTTTGGTAGTCAATTGGGGAGGTGGGATCGTTGCTCTGGGTGTTTCTCCTCCTTTCATTGGGTATAGGAGTTATCTTATGCTTAGGGGGGGGTGAGGTAGGTCATGCCTCTGGATGTGGTGCGTGTCTAGCATGGGGGGGAGTTGTTATAGCCCAAGAGGTTGGTGGAGGGGGGATGATTCTTCACTAGTCGACATCTTTGTGATTCTTAATGCCCTATTCACATTGTAGTTGTTAATGTTGGTATATCTTGGTATTTTCAAGGAATTTGACACACAAAGTGTAAGGTGTTGGGTTGGTGGTGCACAATTCTTATCCTGAGGCCCATACAGTGCCAATGTGGATGCGCTCGCAGGGGTTTATGGGCACGAGGCCAAGCAATATTCCATCGTGTGGGAAATCAAGATTTTAGGGAAGAGACAGACCAACATATAGCTCATTATCCTTTGAATAGTAGACCTTCCCCCTCCATTCGATTATCTAGAAACTGAGATTCAATAGGTCACCACAATTATGGAGCAGGTCGCATGAGACCAGCATGAGGACCAAAATGAAATTATTTCTTTTATGAAAAACCTTCAACACAATTAATGACACATGATAGATCAGTTGGTATTACTGTCGTGGCCATAAAAGGATTCAGGAGAGGTTGGACCATCTCAAAGGAAATATGGAACATATGTAAGGACACATTCATGAAGCCTTTCATCCTCCTCTCCCACTAGGAAATGGACTAGACATTCTAACTAAGAGAAACTTGATTAATCAAGGATGAATGTGAGATGTATTTTGGTTCTTGGGATCTTCTAGTTTATTGGGGCTGTCTGTATGTGGTCTCTTAGTTTATTTATGTTGTTGTCAATGTTTTTTTGCTATTACCTTCTGGCCAACAAGTCTGGTAGGGATGATGATGGAAGGCTTTTGCATCCCAGTTTCGCGTGATGTACCTTTGACATGAATTAATAGAAAATTTTGACTTACAAAAAAAATAAATTTAAGTCATCTATATAATATTATCTATAAATATATATATAAATATATATATATATATATATATTATATATATATATATAATATATATATATATTATATAATATATATACTATATTATATTATAAATAGAATATATATATAATCCAGAAGTTTCTTTGGAGAATGCAAGTTGTGTTGTTCCTATGCTCATTGTTATTGTCATAACTTTTCTCCTTTATGCTAACGATATTGTTCTTTTGGCAAGGAACCACTACGATATTAGCAAGAAAATCAAAAGCCTCGAGGACTTATTCTCCAAGATGGATAAGATTGTAAATATGACCAAACTAAATTTATGATAATTAAGCCCAAAAGAATCACCTATGATACTTTCATTTATGTCAAGAACTCCTTGGAGGAAGTTCCTGCATACAAATATTTAAGAATTGACATCCATCATAAGCTCAATTGGAATTATAAAATTGAGAAAAGGACAAATGGAGGTGGGAAAGCTTACTATGGGCTTGAAAACAATTCTAAGTCAGCAAAAAATTAGGTTTGGGATGAAAATAAACTCCTCTTTGAGACTCTTACACACCTATTATTTATATGGATGTGAAATTTGGGGTGGCATTATATCCAGATATCCATGGAAGAAGATTGAACAAATCCAAAATCATTTTATAACCTACAAACTCAAGATTAAAGGGAATACTCTCTATGTTATCCTCTTTATTGAAGCAAGTGTTTCCCCCATTGAAATCATGGTTATGACTAGATATATTATGTATAAGAAGAAGTTATACAACATGGATGCCAAGAAGTTTCCTAAATTGCTTCTAACTCTATTGAAAACTCTCATATTCAACTCAAGAAAGGGTGGCATAAAGATGCCCACTTTTGTCTAGACCATTGGGGAATAAAGGATGAGATGATCTTGCAACATTTGGATAGTATTAAAAATATATTACTTTCAAATTTAAGGATAAATTTTGGAGCTCGAGGGGAAAAGGAACTATGATATCATAAGGAGGTGATTAACCCCAATCTTTAAAACCAAAATTGTCTCTCTATCTTGACTAGTGTTAAGAAGAAAATGAACATTAGTAAGATTAGAACTAATTCTTATGAGCTTCATAGTGAAATTGGGTGTTGGTCAATTCTCAAAACACCATGGGATGAAATAATTTGCCACATGTGCAATTCCAGGACGGTTGAAGATGAAAACCACTTTGTGTTAGATTGTCTATCGTATACTCACATTTGATCTAATTTTCCAAATATATGTCACACTACCAAAAATTTTTGACCTTTTAACTCAACAATACTATGGTGATATGAGAGTGCTTTTCTCACTTTTTTTTTAGCATAGAAATAAATTGTTAAAGAGTTATATTTTATCTCTTACCTTCTTAAGGTCTAGTAGGCCATATAGGTCTTTGTGGGTGCTAATCATCATCTTCATCATTAAATAGAATTAAAATTTTAGTAATTAATATAATAATTGTAGATTTTTAATATTTTTATGTAATTATTTTTGGTAATCAATTATAATAAACGTTGTAATTTTAAATTATTAGAATAATTTATTTCAAATAATTACAAATAATGAAAGAAAATTAATAATTTGAATTTGAAATTTTCATGATAATTTTTAAATTTTTTAAGAAAAGAATATTTTATTAATGAAATTGAAAAAAAGTATTTGTAATTTTATATCTTAATTAAAATTATTTTAAATTATTGAAATTGTGAATATCAAATATGATTATGATGATGATGATTAACTTCCATTAAGATTAATTTGGTTTGAAATTCTTAGAATTTTATTTTGAAGCATTACGAGAATTGTTCCAAGTTCACCATAATTTTGCTCAATCAAAAGGTTAGCAAGGTTGGTCACGTGACAAATATTTTGAAATTGAGATTTAAAGTCAGTATATGCAAGGTATTCTAACTTAAAAAGTTAGAAAGATTGGTAGTGTGGTACTGATCCAGACTTATATAGGAACACAATAGAATACAGATACAAACATAAACACAAAGTTGCAACAAAAATAAACTACATTTCATTAATATCAAAGAACTGAAATATGCTTACATACATAATGGAAATAAACTAGCTCAGGCGATGATAGCTTATCTCTGAGAAGCGATGTGCATGGAAAATTTTAGGGGCTAATGTTTGCCCAGTGGGCTAATTTTCCATGATTTTTCCACAAAAAAGATTCACCAATTTCCAATTTTTATAAAAGATGATTCGCCCAAATTTTAGAATATAAATTATTTTACCTTAAAAATCGCCAACATTATATAAAGACTATATATAAAATCATTCTAAATTTGAATAATTTTACAAATATATCAAGAAACATTTTATAGTTTGCATATTAGGGATTAGTGAGATCCGCCAATGTTTTTAAACTTTAAGAAAATTTTCCATCCTTAAAATTTTCCTTCGCAATGTGGTGGCTACATGTCTTTGAATTGTTACAATGAGGCTCACGGGTCTTTTTATTATTGAACAAGAAGGGAAAACCCTAAACAACCAAAACCCTAACCCCATGAGATGGAATGCCAAAATTTTGTGGGCCTCGTTGGGGTTAGTTCGGCAACCAAATTCCTGAGGTCATACACGTACGATACCTTGTTGGAAAGATCTCTCTAAGTACTACAGGATTTACGGAAAATCTCGTGGACCTCAAAAAAATGTCTTTTAAGGGGTAAAAACAACTTTGGAAATTCAGGACCCGAAAAACTGCTAAGAATAGTAAATGTTGCTATAATCAAGGAAACAAATGAAACTGAATGGAGGTCTAGGGGGAATAGATTGGTGGCCACCAATATCCACCTAGATTAGGTATATATTTTGAAATTGAGATTTAATCTTAGTGTAAGCAGGGTATTGTAAGATAAAGTTATTTTCATCTTTAACCCTCTTATTGTTACAAAGGTGACAAATTCTTTCATCCCGATGTGCTTTGGGAATTGACCAATGCTCAATTTCACTATGGAGGTCCTGAGAATTTGGTCTTATTTTAACAATGTTTATTTTCTGCTTTACACCAGTTAGAGTTGATCAACTCCTTTAATTTATTAATTTTATTTCTCTCTAAAGCTCCATCGCACCACATTCTCTTTTAAAATATTGATTTAATAACATTTTTAATATTATCATTATTTTACAACACTAGTCATACTTATGACATAACCACTTTACCCTGAAGGTGGTTTTGGTTAGAATTTAAAGCAGTTTTAGGAAGTCTCTTTTCTTCCATGTTTAACTTATTCTTGCACATTAGGTACTTGGTCATAACTATATTTTCAATGAGGAAAAGACTTGATTTTATGAAGAGGGTATTGATTAACTTTATAAAAGTATTGAAATATATTGAATCAATTTATATTTAAAAACAAACAAACAAACAAATCTTGATTTTTGTAATAGTAATGAGAATTTGTATTAATAAAAATATGCTCCTATAACACACAACAAGTACATTGGCATGACTATTGCAAAGAAAATGCATTGCATGAATCTAAAAATAAAAGAGTTAAAAACGATCCTCTACCGAAAAAAGAAGGGGGTGCAGGGGTCCAATACTAGACCTTCTAAGGCTTACACCTACTACTTCTTGAGAACATGAGTAGGTTCTTATAAATTTCTTGCACATGATGATGCAAAAACAAAACATTTCTAATAATTGAGGGAAACAACCCACCGCTAGACCCACGAAAGGAAAGAGGATTCTCGGCACTAAATTTCAGGGTTTTCTTGCTTCAATCTTTCCGACTTATTATTAAAGGAGGGGAAGAACATAGATTATTTTTAACACACTTGAGTAGAAAGGAGAAGAAGAGGGGGGTTTGATTTCCTCCTCATCCTATGTTCCAACTTCTTCTTATTTCTTTTCTGTAAGAGGAATTTTACCAATATCCTTGGGTGAAGACTTTTCCTAAACAGGTGAATTATTATTCTTTAGAGATACTTGATCTAGGGTTGATTGATCAACTTGGGCCTTATCACCCATAACTTCTACATTTAGGACTTAAAAATATCACATCTATTACTGGAGGTAGAATGTTGATGAGATCGAGGCTTGCTAACATGCGACTTCTTAGTCAAATGCTTCTTGTGTTTCCTTGTAATTGGTTTGAATGCTCAGTACTCATCATTGCTATGCGAATATGGCAGAGGATTAGAATAAAGCCGAGAAGCTAGAGCCTTAGGAAAACATTTTGCAAAGTGTCCATACTCATGACAAAAATTGCATTTAGAGGGAACATGTTCATAATGATCCAGGGCCTACAAATGGGACAAACCATCCAATTTTGGCTTAATCATCTCACGAAGGTCGTTTGAAAAATCCATTTCAATGCAAATTTTGGCACAAGAGAAGTTATTCTCCTTGGCTAAAGAAATTCAAATAGTTCAGTCCAATTTATGCCTTATAGCCTTCAAAATACCTTTACCCCAACAAAGAAAGGGAATATATGCAATCTGATCCACACTGGTGGAGAAGAAATTTCCATCATAGGATCGAAATCCAAAGACCAATGAGTAAGAAACATTCCTCTAATGCCCATGAAATAAGTTCCATATTTATAGGTCTAATCCCTATTTTCCTTGTTTTCAAAAAGAAAAGCATAATAATCATTTCCAAAATATAAGATACCAATGAGCTCATGATTTACCCAGTTAACAAAGGTCCATTCTAAAACAAAATTATAGCTAGGCCAAAGGCCTATGAACTTACCAATCAACCCTCTTTCCTTCAATGTAGTCACATTCTTCCTCTCGGAGGAGGAAAGCCTTGACTCCACCTTTTTAATAAATGTGCTTGGGAGACCCATTGAACAAGCAATGATCTCAACCACTCAAGAAATAGAGAAACACCACCAAATCACAGTCTGGTAGTAGGAACACCCCAATGAGTTGTGAACACATGAAATAGGAAAATAACATCCGAATTGATAGCAAACTGAGCCACCTGAAAACTAAGACAAACCTTGATTCAATGGAAAAAACTCCAAATCTACCATGAAGACTTAAAAGATATGCACTCATCCACAAATGAAACCACACATCTACATCGAAATGATCAACATGAGTGGGAGAAACAACAGTAGCTAGGAAACCCTAGCTACTCACTTCTGTGAAATCTTCAGCCCCATTCATCTTACCAAGTTAAAAATAACAAACAAATTTTGAATTCAAAATTATAATTTTGAAAAAAAAAAAAAGAAAAATCTTAAAATCTTGTCAACAATTTATAAGAATTCTTAATATGAGTTGTTGAGACTGTAAAATTTTGATACAATTCAGATTTTTGAGGGTTCTAATCCACTTATACACTTAAAAATGCAATTTCAATAATATAAAATTATAATCAAACCAAAAATATATAACCGAAAATCCATTTTAATAATTATTACATTAAACTTCTTTATCGCATGAGGTGTAAACCAATTGGTTTACATAGGGTTTAGAGGTATTAAAGTTCCCAAACTAACCAAAAAAAATTAACACTTTTAAAATATTAATAAAAAATATCTTAAATTCAATTAAATATTTAATAAAAAAACAATTATTTAATCAATTTCCTAAACAACACATTAAAATTTCAAAAGTATGAAAGATTTTAAACCCTCGTAAAAAAAACCCCCAAAATAATAGAAACCTGTTATTCTGAACCTATACCAAACGTTTCCTTATAACTTTTGTGCCTAAAAGCCTGTATAGCAATTAAGAAAGCTGCAAACTAGTTTAAAACGTACTTCATTTTAAAAATCATCCCATCAATATTTATAAAAAGCCTAATGGGTACAGTTTCAGAGAACCTCATTATTAAATCGACTCCCTAAGGTGCTCTGTCAGTTTCTGTTTCCAGGGGACATGCCACTTACATCAAGGGGATTTACAGTTTGCTCTGTCCAGGTGATGTGATTGCATAGTTGAACCTTATCCAAACCAAATCGACTGCATCATCTTTTTGCTTCCATTCACTTCGTTACCACCAACAAGTTTGCAATAACTATTTCTATAATATATTTTTCATTTTATTGATTGAAATTTTGATAATATGCCTTTCTTAATAAAGAATTCAATCCATTTCATTAAATTTCCCATCACTCAAATTTTAAAAGAAATATTAAATAAATCTTAAAAATAAAAGATTATTTAATTCATTTTTTTTTCTTCCTTAATAAATTTGTTTTTATCTATTTTAAAAAATTCATATTATTCAAATTTTCAATAAATATATATTGAAATATAGTTTTGCCAAACAATTATGATGATGATGATGATGGTTAACGTCCGGTGAGACCAAACATAAGAAACAAATTATTTATTTTGATTTAAGATTTTGTCCTATGCTCAAAAAGCTTGGAGAGAAGCCTCCCGAGCTCACTATAATTTTGACATTGTAAAAGGCTAGGAAGGTCAGTATTGTAACAAAGATTGTGAAACTGAGATCTAATTTGGTTGTACCCAAGACACTCTAAGAGGAAGTGGTTTTCATCCTCGATGTTCCCATTCTCACATAGATGGCAGATCCTTTCCATCCATGGTGTTTTGGGAACTGCCCAACTACCTGTTTCACTATGGAGCTCATGAGAATTCGTTCTAATCTTTGCTATATTAATTTTCCTCTTTGAGCTAGTTAAAATAGAGAGATACTTTTGATCTTCTAGGGTGGGGTTGATGACCTCCTTATAATAACTTAATTTTCTTTTAGCTGCTAAATCTTTCTCACACCACATTTTTTCTTTGAACTTAGAAGTAACAATATCTTTAATGTTATTGATGTTTTGCAATGCATCATTCTCATTGATCTCCCAATAGTTTAACCAAGCCCTTGTGTCTTTATGCCACCCCCGTTTGAGCCTTAGGTGGTTTTGGCTGGAATTTAATGCTAGCTTAGGAAGTCTATGACTGCCTATGTTATTGAGTTTTTGCTTGTACATCAGAAACCTATTCATAGCTAGGCTCTCAATAGGGGAGAGACCTGCTTCTATAAGGAGAATAGGATAGGGTGTATTACTTTTAATTTTCAGGTTATACATTATAAAACGCTTTTGGATTTGCTTAATATTTCTCCACGATTCTCTAGAGATGCTGCAACCCCAAACCTCATAGCCATATAAGATAACAGGAGTGACTAAAGTTTCAAAGAGGAACTTCTTTTTATCCCACATTACTAGGTTCGCAGTTTTACAATTATTTTCAAGACCAAAATAAGCTTTCCACCCCCCGTTAATCCTTTTCTCAATGTTTCTCAATGTTAATTATGTTTGGTGGCAACTAATTGATAATAAAGAGGAATGCAAGTTATTTATATCTTTATCCACATGTTCATCTAAAGATAACACATATTTTGATGGTGTCTCAAAATCCATGAATGAGATTTAATTATTATCTCAAATAGTTTATATATTTTTGTTTAATATGATGTTTAGATAGTATTTTTTTTCTCGAGGAAAAATAGTAATTTTATTCATATTGAGAAAAATTACATGTTGTAGATGCTAAAATAGCACATGCTTTATAAACTTGTCCTAATGCACAAGATCTAAAAATAATAAATTAAAAACTATCTATGCTTTCCTACCTTTCTTTTTTTCCACTTTCTGTCAACCTCCAGTATTGGGAGTGGATGTTACAATAGACATGTGTGCCTCTTTGGTAGTATATGGGGTTTCTTTGTCAGAATCTGAGCTTTCTGTTGAGTGCGTTTTCTTGTTGCCACCGTTTTCTTTCCCTCGAATGAGTTTCTCACTTTGCTGTTATGGAATTGATGTCCTTGGAGCTAAAGTAGAGAAATTCTAGCTCTCATCATTTTGTGAGCTGAATTGGGTGCTTTGTTCATTGAAAGATGATATATTTCATGGGTGTTCTACTGTGGTGTTTGTGGTATTTTCTGTGTTTTCTTCCTCTTCTATATCATCTGTTGAAGTGGCTGAAAACTGCCATCCTTTCAGCTTTGGTGGTTGTCTTCTTTTCCTGTCTTTTTTGTTTTGTGGGAAAGCACTTTGTAGATAACCAGTTTGATGACAAATGTGACATCTGAAGGCAGTGTTTTCATAATCAAGAGGCTGGGACCATTGCTTTTCATTGTGGAATAAGAGGATGTCGTCTGGTAAACCTTGACTAAGATCAACCTCCACACAGATTCTGGTGAAAGTGTAGCTGTCCTTGGTAAGACGCTCACTGTGTGCTTTTAGGAATTTCCCAAGAGCATTGCCAATGCCCACTAATACTTTGATGTGCCAAAAATGCAGAGGTAGGTTATATATTTTTATCCACAAAGGCATTTTGGAAACCACTGTGGTGTTTAGATCAAATTCTGGAAACCATGATGTCAAGAAAATGCTAGCATTACCCCAGAACCATGGTCCCTCATTTAATGCATATTCCTTGTCATTAACTATGTAGAATTTGACAACGAAAAAACCTTTTGAGCATAGGTGTATATCATAGTTTTTTTCCATATGGAGTAAATCCATTGACTTATGGCTTTCGGTTTGAGCCAAAACCCATCAAATATGCATATCACTACTTTTGATAAATAATCATCATGTGTTTCATTTACCTCGGGTATAGTAATCGATAGAGCTGGTTTATGAGTTGTCTGCTCGATGATGTAGGCACCACGAGTCTTGGCTTGCTTTTCTAATTTTATTTGAGGCCCCATCTTCCCTTTTACTGCATCTTTGAAAGAAACAGGTCCTTTGGAGCTTGTACCAGAGCAGCCACCACGGAGTCTTGTGTTGAGGTAGATAGTTGAGTCGCTACCTATGTCATATTCTTTTAGCTTGTATTCCTCCTACAATACTTTTCCTACATGGATCAAGAGTTTTTTACAAGATGGAATACCCATCCTTTCTTGTATTCTCTGTTTGAGGATTTTCTATCTCCTCCCAACTCCCTATCTTAATGCATATTGTGTTCCCTTCCATAGATCTAATAAAGAGGGTAATTTGTTTACCTTCGAGCGTCTCTGATACGGGGGCTTCAAGATCCAGTGGTGGGATGATCACTGCTTCATGTCGTTCATGTTCAATCACTAGCTCTTGTTGTAGATCTGGGCCAATTTGTTTGCAAACTCGTGGTACCCACTAGTAATTGCCATATGGAAGCCCAAGGTAATCCATATCATGTGGCCTTATATGACTCTCTCCCTCAAACAATATATCATGGCTACCTCTATTCCGTTGATGTCACAAGTCTTCGTCCTAGCGCCCCATTTTGCATGTTGTGGAAAACCCCAATCCTTAGGGTGAGGAAAACCCCGAAATTGTGTGGCATATGTCAGTACTATCCTCACCGAGTCTAGATCTATGATGAGGGTCTCTGGTTTGAGAGTATCAGTCCAACCAAAGAAATCAGATATAGTATTATGCTCTAGATCCGGGGTTTTGTAACTTATCCCTGTAAATAGAGGCAGATGTATTCCCAGGGAGGTCTGATCAGTCCTCATAAGATAGGGATCAGTATCTGGGCATCCCCAACTTTGTAAGTTAGGATCGTAAAAACCCTCTGTGTCGCACTAGGGATCCATCTTCTCAACCTAGACCTTCGTTACATATTTTCTCTGCCTCAACTTCATCTATCCATCAGTTTTTTCAAAAAGCCCAGATTTGTATTTTATATCTAGATACGCATATCTGCACAGAGTAAGCCCAAATCTAATAAATGCTTCCAGATCTGACCAATATGGAATTTGATCTGTGTGCTAGATGAACTGTCTGATAATATCTGTCCTTCTTAATAGGTATAAATTAGATCCAAAGAAGAGTCGATCTACTGACATTTTCGGTAGGGTTGATGTTTGTCATCGGATGCAGCTCCCTCCTCCAGCCTGTTGTGGAGGCTACGAGCTTCCTCCCTACAACTTTTCTTGTGCAGATCGTCGGGGAAAGAAAACTCTCCGGTGTATGAACCATGTACAAAAACCCTCACCATCGCCATCGGTCTAACTAATCGAAATGGTGTAATTTGTTATTTTTAGGTAATACAAATTCGAAAGATTCCTCCACTTGATAAGGTACTCATTGATATTTCTTGAAAAATACATTTCTTCTCAATTTTTAGATGGTATTAGATAAAAGAGTGTTTGAATTTACATATAGTCTTCCATGAAGTTATGAATCATTTTCATGTTTCTTAGTGTATATGCTTTCACTATGAATAATGTAACACGATTTCTTAGCTTATATGATTTGAATGGGAACAATGCAACCATATTTCTTATGAAATAATTTATGTTGTTTTCAATGTAATTTGTGTTTATTTTTCATTAATAATTAAATAAAATATTTGTAAATAATGTTAGATTTTAAATTATGAGGTGACATAATCATGGTAGTTTTTATAGTCTACTTAAACATGTTGGAAAATGTAAATTTATGTAGTAGTCTTATGTATACAAAAATTAATTTAAAAATATTAAACCTTCAACCCAAAAAAAAGTAATCAAAGTGGTCAATTAACATTAAAGAGTGTTAATTTTAAGGTTTTGTTTGTGATGATGTTAGTTTTTTTAGTCTATGATTTTAAAATGTTGTAATGTTAATTCCCTTTGTCCCAAAAAGGATATTACTAGTAACACTGATTTTTACTTAGAGAATTTATTTTAAGGTTTTGGTTGCAACAATGTAAGTTCTTAAGGCTATGGTCTAAAAAACAAGTTGTAATTTTAAACCCCGCCCCACCCCGTCCCTCTGAAAAAAACTTAAAAAGGGTGTCATTGGGAGCATTAATTTTTAATTGAGAGATTTATTTGAAGGTTTGTGGGAAATATGATGGGGTTTTAAGGGCCTTGGTTGCAAAAGGCTTTAACTTTAACCTTGAAAAAGAATGTTCTACTAGTAGCACCACTTTATTTGAGGGTTGATTTGGACAGTTTTGACACAAAAATATGGAGTTTTAGAATTAATTTTATCATTTTGTGATCATGATTCTTGTCAAGCTAGTGTTTATGTTGTTTTCTCCTTAGATGGCCTTCACATATTAAAACAACAACAAACTCATCATCATAGATTTCAACTTTAATTTTCCTTTAAAAAAGTGACACAATAAACACAATTCAATTCCCTTATAATAAATAAAGCAAACATAATAGCTAAAATAAAATAAAAAGTAAAATAACAACTTAATTCCTCATTAGGAAATACAAAACAATCTATATAAAATTATAATATAATCATAATTTAGAAATACAAGATCCATTCAAATTGAGTATAAAATCAAAGTTTAAAACAAACTAATAAAAATTGGCAAAAAAATTACTCTTAACATTCTAACTTACAAGTGTATTTTTAACATGATTAAGTGTGTAACTTTGAAAAACTTAGATAACAAACAAACAATTCCCTTATTCTTTTCCTCTCAAGTTCTTAATTGATGATGCCATAGACTTGAGTATACTCAAATTAACTAAGAATCAATAGTAAGGACATAGATCTAAAAACTCAAGTTTTGCTTTACGTAAGAGGCAAAAAACCACCTTGCATTTGCATAACAATGTTTTTTTGGCCACCACCAAGTTCCACACAAATATTTAAGGGTGTTGATATCTTTCACATTCGGTAAGTAAATGGCATTGCCATGATTTCTTATTAATGGCTCTACAAGCTTAATTAGGCTCCCATTTTGCTTAGGGCATGATTATTCCCTAATCAATCCCATTAATAATACTAAGAAATAGAAAATGATAGATTCACCAATTAGGGGAGCAAAGACAGGATCTAAAGCATGCATAATCTAGTGATGGTATGTTTTCACCCATTTTTAGCTTAAGTGTTCTCTTCATTTCAAACAAAGCATCCTTTAAAAATGTCTCATATGCCTTTATAGACCACTGCCCACCAATTTCTAAGGTTGATGTAGAATATTTAATGATATGTAAATATAAATTTTGGTGTGAAATAATATGAAAAAGAAAAAGTAATTAAGTGACAATGAGTTCATGTGTAACAATAAGATCAAAGATGAGATTTAGAGCCTAATGATGAGAGAAGTAAAGACAATGACGTGTTTCTCTCATGAATGATAGATATAATTACCACTTATTAAAATTGAAATTGCTTTAACCATTTGCAAATGCATACTAGTTTTATGATGACTTATTTAAAATCTTTCCCACCATAAGGAAATGTCTTTAGTGTGTTTATTTTGAATATTTATATATTTGCAGGTTTGATTATTTTGAACACTTTAACATTTATAGTTCTTAGAATACCATAACAAAATGCTTTTATCTTGTTTATTTTGAATGTTTTTACATTTATAGGTTTGATTACTTTAAGTATTTTGACACTTATAGTCCTTGGAAGCACACTATTTTTATGGTGACTTTTCTAAAGTCTTTCCCGCTATAACGAAATGTCTTTAGTGTGTTTATTTTGAATATGTTTATATTTATCGGTTTGATTATTTTGAACACTTTGACATTTATAGTTCTTAGAATATCATAAGGAAATGCCTTTAGTATGTTTATTTTTGAATGTTTTTACATTTATAGGTTTGGTTACTTTGAGCATTTTGACATTTATAGTTCTTGGAATATAACAAAATGATTAGGATAAGGGGATAATATGATTCATGCATTATTCTAAAGTGTAATTATGTACCATTTGCCAATAAAATATTATTTATAATTATAATTATTTTGATAAATATAATTATTGAAAATTATAATTTTTCTTTTTTATTTTAGAATTAAACAAATATATTTGATAAATTTTTTTAGTTTGATATTCACTTATGACTTTACCTTCTTTAATCAAAGTTTTTTTTTTAATAACTAAATGTTAAAATTTAAATCAAAACTTACCTATATAGTTTAGACAAAACCACCGGCTAATCTAGTTGTTTTACAAAATCTAATCTTATCTCAAACTTTTGACTCTAAATGATACCTTATTAGAGTTTCCTTTACACTTAAAAAAAAAATCATTGTGTCCATTGATTTAAAGCTAGTGATAATATGAAAACATACGATGCCTTATGTTCACAAGATTAGTCAAAGGTTACAAAGTTGAGGTCACTATTTCTTTTGGCAGTGGTCTATAACGCGACTTTTTGAAAGCTTTTCTGGCGGATTTTTCCGGTCAAAATCCGGCAACAATTCATTGGAATCCCAAGTTTGATATCTAGTTTCTGCACAATCAATGGCTCCCAAGGGTTTTCCTGGGCGCTGAATCCAAATATGCAGTTAAAAAACCATTTTAACTGCTAAAAATCAAGATTTAACCTCATTTCTTCCGCGGGATTCCGTCACCGGAATCTCCAAAAAGTCGCATTATAGACAACTCCTTTCTTTTGTGTTGTGGGACCATTTCATAAATTTTATATTGTGTAAGGTATAAATTATAATTAATGCTTAATGGCGCGGTAGGGTAAATTTTGGATGTTATGGTTGATACGAGATACAAAGCAGTTGTGTGATAAGAGTGACCACCAACAGACAATACAACCAATTGTTAGGTGAAGAATCAATCCAAATACGTTTGATTTTTACCCTCATGAACCCAATGTTTACCTCCATGAGTTTTTGTGTGGTTTTGTCTTACCGCATGATCTCTTTGCCCAGTTTTCTTGCGTTACGGAGTGCGAGCCCTCGAGACCAAGACCTCGGGCACAAAGGCACTTGGTATTTTTTTATTTTTCCTAACATTTTGAAACCCACCTTTGTATTTAACATTTTAATAAGCTACAAAATGCTTATCTTTCTTTATGTGCTCTCTCCTCGAAAGAAATGCCTCCTCACATATTCTCGCTTTTTTATAAAGGCCTTTTAAAAAGAAAAATTATATATGCATCTCTGGTAATATAGAGTGCAAACCCAAGCCCTGTTCTTTCTATTAAAATCTTTTTCAAAAGGTTTTCAAAGCATAATTGTGGTTATTGTCTTAACTCATAATTATAATAATGAGTCATTAAGTTAATATAAAATTGTCGTTTATTAAACCCCACAATGTGATTGGTTATTTTTCTTTTGTTGAATGGGAGCCCTTGAGACATTAAGGTTTTGAGTGTAGAAATTCCCTATAGATTCACACTGCTTATGTAATTTTCTAACAAAAGATTCGAATCTACTCTATTCATCAGCAAAAACAATTAATCGATCAAGAAATCACGAAGAATACAAGAGAAAGAATTCAAACAATCACATTATAAAATGAATTCCTCAATAAAGCCACAGCTAAAAACCCATGTTATGTGTATATTGGATTTTTCAAAAAATATGAGAAGAATACAATGCTTTACTCATGCCCGAGCAACCTCTGTAGTATCTCTACTTGTCTCATAGTTTCCTAAACAAGCTTAGGCCAATACTTAACTAATTTTTTGCTTGCCCAAGTCCCTATTTCCTTGTGTTGTTTCCTAGGGAATTAGCCCTTGTTAATTAGGGAAATTTCTCAATAGGAATTGCGCAATCCTCATAGGCCTTCCTCTGACTGCATGCACCACCTGTACAATTTGGATGATTATACAACTGGGTAACTCTCATATATGACATGCATTAGTTATTTGTGAGTGAATCATCATTTAATTGGTTGAACACATGAAGCAACATCCCACTATCTGACCTCTTACTAGTTCCTCCATCAGTTGGAACTAGTTTAACTAACTTTAATTCAGTTAAACTACATTAATTAATTACAACTCAAAATAAACTCAACCAGGGATCCCATAAAGTAGGAGACACTCTACATGACTCAAGTTAGACACTCAACTCCAATTAACTAAGCCAACTAAGTCAAATTAACTTAGTTAACTTGTACAAGTTGTATTGTGATGTGGAATTACAATTTTATTCCTAAATTAATTCAAGGGAAAATTAAATCAGGATTTTTCTTATATCATTTTCAAGACTCCCTCTCAACAAGAAAGGGATTATTAGATACCCCAATCCTTCCTCTATGGAACTCAAATTTTGCTCTTGATTGTGCCTTAGTCAAGATGTTTGCATCTTGTTCCTTTGAAGGAATGTACTCTAGCAACATGGTTCTCCTCGACACACAATCTTGTAGATGGTGATACCAGATGTCGATATGCTTCAACTGGTCATGAAAATTTGGATTCTTATAGAGTTTGATACAACTCTGGTTGTCACAGTAAATCACTGTAGGATCCATTTTTTGTCCAAATAACCCAACAAGGATCTTCCTCATCCAAATAGCCTCACAAGATGCTTGACTAGCATCCATGTATTATGCTTCTACTAAACTGAGTGCAACTGATCTATGCTTCATACTGTACCAAGAAATTGTTGCTAAACCAATACTGAATATTCCCTGTGATGTGATCTTCCTTTCTGATGGAATCCCTACCCAATCTACATTTGTGAAGACTTGAAGATTCACTTTCTCTATCCATATGTACCAAAAACAAAACTGAGCAGTGCCTCTAAGGTACCTTAACACAAATTTAGATGCCTTCCAATAGAGTTTGGTTGGCTTAACCATTACTTGACTAAGCTAGGTAACTGCAAAACACATGTTTGATCATGTGTTTACTAAATACATAAGTGAACCCACAAGTTGCATGTAAATAATAGCCTCCACAACTTCACCTAAAGTAGCATCTACATTCCTCCAATTCCCTGCTTGAGGAGTCTCCATGGGTTTTTTTCTCTCCATGTGGAACTTCTTCAGTATCTCGTTGGAATAATTTCCCTAAGAGACAAATAGTATCCCATCTCCTTGCCATACTTCCATACGAAGGAAATAATGCATGAGCCCTAGGTCCTTCATCTAGAATTCTCTTTCAAGATACTATTTGCAATATTTGATTAGCTTATCATCACCTGTTAGAATTAAATCATCAACATATAATACTATAATCAATAATTTGCCTTCAACCATAATATGGTTAAGGTTCGCATCTGCTTCACTTTTGGTGAAGTCCAACCTCATGAAATAGTTTCCAATCCTTATATACCAAGCACGAGGTACTTGTTTCAATCCATACAGCGATCGCTTGAGTCTACACATATGTGACTCTCTATTGAAGGTCTCAAATACTTATAATTTCTCCATGTATGCCTCTTCCTCAATCACTTCGTTGAGCAAGGTTGTCTTCACATTCATCTGATGTATCTTCCATCATATCTGCGCTGAAAGTGCTAGAATAGATTTGATTGAAGAGTACCTTTCTATTGGAGCAAAGGTATCCTCATAATCAATTCCCTCCACATGAGAGAAGCCATTAGCCACAAATTTAGCCTTTTGTTTCTCTACACTTCTATAAGCATCTTGCTTCACCTTGTAGATCCACCTGGAACCTACCACTGACTTATTCTCTGGCCTTGGGCTTACGCTCTAACCCGAGTAGCATGGGGCACATGGAATCCCGTGTGAAATCAGCAAGGACACCTTGCAAGGCTAAATACTCTTGGGTGACCGATAACGAAGTAGTACGTGAGGGAAAGGTGAAAACAACCCCATCGGGGAGTAAAATAGAACATGAAACCGACAACTTCAGAATCATTGTTCCTTATAATGAAGTCATACTCCTCTACCATGGCATCAACCCATACTGGTTGTTTCACCACTTCCTCAAATGAAGAAGGCTCAACCTCTACACTTTCGCTCATCATAGCCATTTAGCTAGTGTACTGATCTAGTGACCTCCTCTACCTGCATTGTGATGTGGGTGATCCCACATTCTCTCGAGCATCAAGAATCAATCCCTCACCTTCTCTGGTGCACTTTCTTCCATCTCTAGATTTCTTTGCATGAGTGGGTGCTTCCACTATATGCTCCTTTGCATGTGGCTACTCCACATCATCCTGAGTTTCTTCCTTTGGAGCTAAAATCTCCTCATCTACATGTAATTGAAGCTCTCTCTCAAGGGAACATATCATGGCCTTCTCTTCATCGAATGATCTGGATTTAAACAGGAACACAACAAATTACAGAGATAACCATAAACACAGAGATGCAGCGGAAATAATACTTCATTTCATTAATGTAAAATATTGAAATATGCTTACAAATAGAAATGGAAATAAACTAGCTAGGGCGATGGTAGCTTATCTCTGAGAAGAGATGTGGTAGCTACATGTCTCTGAACTGTGTTACAATGAGGCTCGAAGGCCTATTTATTGTTGAGAAACAATAAAAAACCCTTAACATCTCAAAACCTAACCCTAGAAGATGAAACATCAAATTGTGGGCCTCATTTTGGGTAAGTTGGTACATTAACTTCCTGAGGTCGTAACTTTGGCACCTGATTTTCGTTTGACATGTACAATAGCCCATTAGAAAGATCTATCCGAGCACTACAACTTTGGGAAAAGAAACATTGGTCCATGGACCCATTCTGCTCCTAGATTTCTCAAAAAACATCATTTAGGGCCTCAAAACAACTTTGGAAGTTCAGGACCCGAAAAATTGCTAAAAATAGTAAATTGTGCTATAATTACGGAAATTGAAAAACTAAAAGAGACAACTATGGGGGTCCAAGGGGGATAGGTGGGTGGCCACCAACATCCACCTGGATCATTCCTTGATCTATAAATGATCTAAGAAAATTAATAAGGTATTACAAACTCATGTGCATGGATGTGCCTATGTTACTTTATGCAACGGATCGATAAGATTGCGAAGTACACAAGCAATGAAGCAGTTAAAGAAAACATAACAAGCAAACATATAAACACAACAAGTTTAATAAGGAGTTCATCCAATACTCCTGGGCTACGTCTCCCAGTCCAGCCTTCAGTGGTGGCCTCTCTATTATGTTTTCAAAGCAGAGTTTTACAATAGTGAGCTCAATTTGAGTCTCACTCAGCAGATATAAATCAGCAAGACCAGACTTAGATCCCCCAAGTCTCTAGAGTACACAGACTCTCGTCACTGACTCTGGAGCTCTATTGGTCACAGTGGTATGAGCCCAATCTGAGACTCATACATGACAGGCATATACAGAAGATTTCACTTGAACCTCTCAAGTCGTCTCTAGAGTACACAGACTCTCTAACTCTCTTTGGCTCTGTCCTAACTCTAGCTCGATGCTGCCTTTGCCTCTACAGGTCAGCTTGGCTTCTTCTCTCTGCTTTTTGCTTTGCTTCACTTACTTAATTCTTCTCGCTTGCTCTGTCTCTATTAGTTTGTGGCTTTAAAGCCATCAGCTTCTTGACTGTTTTTTTCTGCTTCTTGGTTCTCTGGTTCCCCTGCCTCTATCCGTTTGAATCCCTCTATTCTACGTACTCATCACTGTATAATATCTCACAGGGAGGTGGAGACCTATTTCATAATGAACTGAGTGTCAGTTCTCTTGGACATTTTTTAAACGACCGTTATTTCCGTTAACGCCAAGAATACCCATGAACACGACCTTTCACCAACACATCATCCATATTGGACTTCAAATCTTATACAACTCTACCTGTTGACCCCGTGAAATCCGGTCATCCATCGCAACACATCTCCGTCGTTGATCTGGGGGCCCCAAATCCTACGGTCATCGCTCATATTGGGCGGCTAAGTAGCATGATGGTTACCCGTCCGATGTGAACGGTTTTCTCTCTCTTCCGCCAGACGTGTGGCACTCGCTGTATGGAATCGGGTAGAACTTGGTTGAAACCACTCACCACTCGAAGCCCTTCTGATATATTGCCAGTTTTGTGGAATCCCACTCTGTCAGAACCGAAGCATTATTTTCTACGTTTTATGATTATTTCGAGTCCGGGTGCTCAGGGCTTTTCCTTCTTTGAGGGGTTTGCCCTGCGATATGCGATTAGCGACTTATCACTAATCACATATCAGAAACTACACCCGTTTCTTGAATTGAACTCCAGATTTGCCAGTTTGCAATAGCACGCATTACCATGGGCCGACGGTCTACACGCTTGACCGACGATCCTCGTTGCTCCGCGTTGGTCGTAAATTTCAACTGTTACGAGGATATCTCTGATAAGCTTGAACTTTATAAGACTTGTAATCCTTGGCATGATTTTTAAAGAGTTCATGAAAACTTAGAGATTGTTCTAGGATCCAATTTGGATCACGGCCTTCCCACTGGAAAAAAAAAAAGAAGCTAACTAACTAACTTTTGGACCACCAAAAGTTGGTTTTTAAGCATCAATCAAGTGAGGATATAGATTCCTCACCTGCTCAATTTCTATCCATCTTGCACTTCTTGGTTTTGAACCTTTGAGTCCAATTCTGAGGTACTCAACATCACCTTTGCGTGTTGTTCTCACCTTCTTGTCCAAGACTGCATCTTCTTGCAATTCATTGAGATATTCAGTCAACAAATCATCAATAGAAGGCAATTGACTTTTCTCTTCAGGATCTTCAATTAATTAAGCTTCAAATATCCTCAAGCTTTTTGCATTAACTACTGAATAGATGTGCATTTAAGCTGGCAAATCAAGGCAAAAAACATTCTCACCGATTTTCTAAAGTATTTTGAAAGGTCCATACCTTATTGGCTTCAGCTTCTTACCTTCACCTTGCATCCTGTCTTTGCTGATATACAGCCAGACTTGATCACCAACTTGGAAACTATGCTCAATCTAATGCTTATCATGTCTTGCCTTGTACTTGGCTTGGCTCTTTTCCAGTTTTTCCTATACTGCCTGGTGAATCTCTTGGATTTGTTCAATAAAATTGGTTGCCTTATCCACATCACTATGTCCATCAACCGTCATTTCTTTACCAAAGACAAAATCCAAGGAGACCTTAGTGTGAAACTAAAACAGGTCTCAAAAGGAGATCTATGTGTAGAAGAATGTTTAGCCCGGTTGTAAGCATGTTGCACATAACATAAATGTTCATCCCAAAGCTTGGGATGCTTGCTGCAATAGCCTCTAAGAAACTGGATCACTGTCTTTTTGACCACCTCTGTTTGGCCATCTGTTTGTGGATGAAAGGTTGTGCTCTTCTTCAGTCTGGTGTCCATCAATTCCCACAGACTTGACCAAAACTTCCCAACAAATCGGGAATCTTGATATTATACAATGGAAGTGGGTAATCCAAATGAACCCATACATGCCGAAAGAACAACTTTGCTATTTGTTTAACTGTAATCTGTTTGTTACAAGGTATTAAAATACACATTTTGTTGAACCTATCCACAGTAACATATAAATAGTCATGACCTTTTCTAGATTTAGGTAATACCCCTACAAAGTCCATGGAAACATTTTCCTAAGGATGAGAAGGAACTGGTAGTGGAGTTTACAAGCCTATTTTTCTATTTCTAGGCTTGCTTTTAGCACACATGGTACACCCTCTTACATATCTAGAAATTGTTTCATTCATTTTTAGCCCATAACAAAATCTTTGCAGTTGTGAAACTGTTTTACTTACACCAAAATGACCTGATATCAGGGACGTATGTGCCTCCCTAATTATCTTTACTCTTTTAGTTTGAGGAATGCATAACTTTCCAAAATGATACAAGAGTTGGTCCTTAACATGATAATCCAATTCTTGTACTTGTTTTCCATGACTTAAAGTTGCATATACATCTTTAAAATATATATGTTGAGCATCTGTTCAATGTAGCTTTCATCCAATATTGAGTTATGCTTAAGTACAGCAGATGCATTTATGATTGGTCTGGACAACATATTTGCAACTTTATTGTGTGTGTCCTTTTATATCTAATGACAAGATGAAACTATTGTAGAAAACCCATCCACATATAGTGTCTTAATTGCCGCAATTTAGTTTGTGAGTGTAAATATTGAAGTGGTTGATGATCAGTATGTATAACTGTCTCTTTTCCCATTAGGTAATGTTTCCACTTTTTCACACTTTGTACTAATGCATACAATTCTTTATCATATGTGGGGTAATTATTGGTTGCAGAATTAAATGTCTCAGGATGATAACATATGGGTTTACCTGCTGCATCAACACTGCTCCCATGGCATAGTCGTTGGCATCCATTTCAATCTCAAAGGGTCTTTAAAGATCGGGCAGTGTTAGTACTGGTGTTGTACTAATCTTTTCTTCTAAGGTGTCGAAGGCTTTATGCTTGTTTCCTCCCCACTGGAGCACCTTGTTCAATCCTATTAAAGCATGTAAGGGAGCTGCAATCAAGGAAAAGTTAGCAATAAACTTTCTCCAATACTGTGCTGCTCCTAGGAAGCTTCTAACTTCTTTAGCAAATTTGGATTTAGGCCAATTTAAAATGACTTCCACCTTAGAGGGATCTATCTTCAATTCACCACCACCTGCAATATGACCCAAATAATTCAAAGATGTTTTGCCAAATTCACATTTTGATAACTTAACATAAAGACTTTCTCTTTTCAAAACATCTAGAGTTTGCCTTACATGCTTCAAATGTTCTTCCCATGTTTTACTAAGTACAAGATTGTCATCTAGATATACAATGACAAAATCATCAAGAAAAGGCCTGAGTACATCATTCATTACTCTCGTGAAAGTAGCAGGAGCATTAGTCAAGCCAAAAGGCATAACTAACCACTCATACAATCCCTGCTTCATTTTGAAATCAGTCTTCCATGCATCTTGCTCTGCAACTCTAACCTGATGGTAGCCACTATGCAAGTTCAACATGGAAAAGTAAACAACTCCTTTCAACTGATCTAATAGATCATCTATGCGAGGAAAGGGATAACGATTTTTTATCATTACCTTATTCAGTGATCAGTAATCAATGCACATTCTCCATGAGCCATCTTTCTTTCTCACCAAGACAATTGGAGACGCACATGGTGATGTGCTAGGTCTTATGAACCCTTTCTCGAGTAGCTCCTATACCTACTTCTTGATTTCTACATTCTCTAAAGCGGACAACCTGTACATTTCGATGTTAGGAAATGGAGCATCTTGCTGCAAATTAATATCATGTACTATTTCCTTTTTGGGTGGCAGACCTTTAGGTTCTTGAAATAGTATATCATATTCTGAAACAACTTTTTATAAATCAAGTTGTTGTTTAGAATTACAGCCCTCAAATACATTGGTTTTATCAGGTTTCTTTTCCTTTATAACCATCAGTAAAAATTGTTTGCATGAATTCACAATTCTCTTCATCTGCCCTGAGTTTATGAGAGTGTAATTATTCTTGAGTTTATGAACTCTTAAAATATATTCAATTCCATCTTTAACGAGTTGATACCTATTTTCTGCTCTATAGAAAATGGATTTTCTATCATACAAGTAAGGACTTCCTAAAACAATTCCACATATATCCAAGGGAACTATATCTAACTCAACCTCATCTACAAATGCTGACCCACAAGAAATCCAAAGTTTACATTGTCTAGTCACTTGTAGCTTTGCTTTATCACATACCCAACCCAATGGATATGGCTTCTTGTGAGGTGCGGTTAGTAATCCCAGCTTCTTTACAATTGCTTCAGAAATTAAGTTTACTTGTGAGCCATTATCAAACAAAATATCAATCTTTTGATGCTTGGAAATAACTCTAATATGAAAAATTTCATGTCTTTTCCTCTCATTTTCTTCATTATTAGTAGATGGTGCAGAATTACTAGTAGATGCTTCACAATTTTTACCATTTATACCTGTGGTTGTGATTGTTGTTTCACCCCCTGAGTTTTACCCCAAATCCTTCTGAATAGTTACAACAGTCTTCTTCTTTTTTCCATCATACTTCTTGGGCCTCAGCTCTGGATGCAGAATCTAGTAGTGTTCATCATCATGTCGATCCTTCTTGCAGTGAGTGCATGAAGATTTGGTCTTTTGTACAGTATTTGTCTTCCTCTCTTTCTATTTTTTTTTTCCTTGTTCTTGTTTGCAGTGGGTTTTGATGATCCTCCAACTTCTGGGTTCACATTCTTACCTCTAGCCTCTAGATGTGTAGCCTGAACAAATACCTCATCTATGCTAGTGGGATGAAACATGAGAATGGTGTGCTTTAAATAGCTGTGTAGACCACCTATATGCTTCAACATAGTTTCAGGTGAGTCTAAATAAATTCCTAGAATCAAAGCTCTTTTTCTAAATTCTTGGGTGTAATTTTATACACTTTGCCCTTTCAATTGGCAAAGAGTTTGCCAACTCATCATAACTTGTTGCATATAAGCTAATGGATAGAATTGCTTTTTAATTGCAGAAACAAATTCACTCCAGATAGAAAGAATTTTACCATGCTTCTTCATCTCAACTTGTGTTCTGCCTTCCCACCATGCCAAGGCAGTTCCTCCAAGGCGAGATGACAAACTGAATCTTACTTTTGTCTGAATCAATGCTCTGCACCCTGCAATACACATCAATCTGTCTAATCCAATTATCTAGCTTCTTTGCATTCAACTCTTCATCATATATTGGCAAATCTAATTTTAACATCTAACTTAATTAAAGATGCTTTCTCCTTTTTATTTTCAGGACTATCAGGAGGTGTGGGAAGTTTTTCTTCTTTCCCTTTGCCTTTAGAATGGTCATGGAGGAGAGATTCTTCTACTCCTTTACCTTGTTTGGAGTCTGATGAATCTTCATCTCTACCTTTCTTAAATTCTCTATACATTTCTTCTACCATGGCTCTCATGGTCATGAAACTATCCATGAACTGGGAGTTTGATTCCAAGGAACATTCTTCTATGATTTTCCTCTTAGAATAGACTCTTCCAATTTCTAGGTTAGCTTTAATCAACTCTCCTTCTCCTAATTATGAAATTATCAAAAATGATAAATAACAAGAAGACAATGCCTCTAATACAAAAAATGAACCAAGAACTTACCAAACTCATCCCAACCATGATAGGCATTTCTTCAAACACATCATAAACATGCAATGTATAGGTCATAAAAACACATCTGAACATAAGGACCTCATATATATATGAGATTCATCAAGAAGGTATGATGCCCCCTCACAACAGTTGAATTATCAGCTATTAGGTCATACATCCAAAACCATTAAATTACTAAACAAAACATGATGAGATCCATAACCAAAGTTTGTCATAAAACCATGCTTATAATAAAGAGAATAACAATGATAGAACAACCATCCCAGCCACATAGTAACAAGCAAATTTACTCATGAAATACAATAGGAAAAGAGTCGTTACTAACATATGCAAAATCCAACGAAGTCAGGGACTTCCACATACAACCCGACCATAGATTGGGTTGAACCAAATCTTTCTTTCAGCCAATCACCCTCATGCCATATTCCAAGCATGAACGTGGGACTCTCAACAAAACAAACTAGGGCTTCTCAGGCTTTAATGTGTATCCCACAATTACCAGTCAAGGTATTCCTAAGCTTGAAACCCTCATCTATACCACCAGGCTTTACCGTGTATCTCACCATTACTAGTCAATGGATTCCTAGGCCCAAACAAAGAAGCAAACTATACAGGATTTACCACAATCCCACCATATATCGGTCAAGGGAGCACTAGGCCCTAAACAAGCATGGATGCCTCTGTATCTCTCCACCGAAACCGTGAGGAATTTTTCCATCTCCACCCTTAGTGTTTATTTTGTATCCCGCCATTGTCGTTCAATGGATTCCTAGACCTTTGCGAATTTTCCTGAGATCACCCAACTCAGTTCTGAAACCATCTGGCAATCCACCTCAACCAAGTAAAATGACCCCATCACACCATGGTTATTTGGAAATGGCAAGGCATGGATAAAAACCACAATCACACCTAGAAAAACCCATGTCAATGACATTAATAGAACCAAATACACATATGCATGTACCATGCATGCCAAAATTAGTAAGGAAATCATACATGTAACTCGATTCCTACAAGTAATCTCATTGTAGTCGCTTGTTCTAACTCTTCCTTGCTTGATATTTGCTTCCCTTTGCCTCCTTGTCCTTCCTTTGCCTTCCTTCCTCCAATGCTAGAGTGCTCCAAGAATACTCTAAGTGTATGAGGGTATGTGAGAGAGATCCAAGTTAAAACTGACAAAAGGTTGGAATGACAAAAGTTGTGAACTGATCCTTATAATCCTTTTCATCATTGAGGCCTCTAATTTCTTCAATTTCCATTATTTTCCTTCATTTTCCTCCTCACATGCAACTTGTGACCTTTCACCTTCCTTTTCTCCTAATTTCCTTAATTTTCATAAATAAAATGCCAATTAACGCCTCTGGCCTTTTCAAAGCCTTTTCCATTTCCTTTTCCAATTTCCCTTAGCCATAATAAACCAAATGAACACCCACTAGGATGTTTTTTCCAACATTCAACTTGGAATACGTGTCCCATGATCTTGGTCTTATTTTCCCTTTATTAACTTTATTACATGAACTTTTAATTCGGGGTTGTTACAAAACCCTCCCCCTTAGGGGAACACCTTCCTCAATGTTCTGTGACACCTACAACTAGAAAAACCGTTGAAAAGAAAAGCATATTGCCCATGGATATTTATAACTTAGCTCGTTGCAGTATTTACAATGAACAACCTTCTGAAAAGCAAACCAACATGGCAAACATAAAAACATGATAACCATATTGCTTATTCGAGCTTTATAACACAACTCGTTGTGGTGTTTACATCCATATACATATATACATATACGAAAATAGCTTTGCCTCAACCGGAAAACAATGAAGGATACATAGCCTATACCTAATCAATCATTTCCCATGTAGCTTCATCGAGCCCAAAGTGATTCCACTGCAAATTACTCGATTGTCCAATTCTAGAGCATGAGCATCTTTCTCTGTAAGATGCACTGAGGTTTTGGTTGGAATTATTCTTCTAGACCCACCTACAATACAGACCAATCAATAACATGATAAACTTCCTTTACATATCTTTTAAGAACTGAAACATGGAAAACATCATGGACTTTCACTGTCAGAGGCAGTGCAAGTTTGTAGGCAATTGGTCCAATCCTCTCAAGGATCTTGAAAGGCTCGCAATACCGAGGTGTTAGCTTTGCACATGACCCAATCCTTAAGGACCTCTTCTTGGGTTTGATGTGCAAGTACACATGCTCCCCAACCCGAAACTCCTTAAATACCCTATGTTGATAAAAAAGAGCTTCGGCGAAAATCACATAAGAAGATTATTGTCGACGCGTTTCGAACCAACTAGTGTGGCTCATCGTCAGGACGATGAACCACACTAGTTGGTTCGAAACACGTCGACAATAATCTTCTTATGTGATTTTCGCCGAAGCTCTTTTTTATAAATATGATGGATCACAGAAGCCTCAATTCTACTACCCTATGTTGATCTGTATAATGCTTCTTCCTATCCTGTGATGCCTTTAGATTCTTCTTTATTACCTGTATTTCTTGTTCCATCTCTGCCAACATATTTGGTCCTATCAACAGCTTTTTCACTGGATCACTCCAACTGATGGGAGTATTACAAATCCTCCCATAGAGTTTCTCAAATAGACTCATCTTCAGTAATGCTTGATACCCATTGTTGTAAGAAAACTCAACTAGTGGAAGGTACTCTTCCCACTTTCATTGTTGTTGCATAACATACATTCTGAACATGTCCTCCAAAATCCTGTTAACCCTCTCTACCTGTCCATTTCTCTGCGGATGATAAGTTGTGTTGAAGGCCAACTTTGTACCCAAACCTGCAAATAACTCCTTCCAAAACTTGGAAGTGAACTTAGCATCCCTATATGACACAATCTTCTTCGGTGCACCATGCAATCTCGCTATATCTCCGACGAAGACTTGTGCTACATCACTAGCTGAATAACTATACTTCACTAGAATGAAGTGTGCTACCTTTTTCAACCTATCAACCACAACCATAATATAACCATGTTGTATAGATGTCCTTAGCAAACTTGTAATGAAATCCATGGAAATGACCTCCCATTTCCATTCTAGAATCGGAATCGGCTGTAGTAAACCACCTGGATGCTTGCACTGTGCTTTTACCTATTGGAAATCTAAACATCTAGCCACAAAATCTGCCACTTCCTTCTTCAAATTCGGCCAATAGTAGAACTTTTTCACTGATGTTAGAGACTTATGATATCCCAGATGACCTAAATACGACTCAAAATGAAATTCTCTTAGTATAAGCTTCTTGAGTTCACTGTTGTCTGACACGTAGATCATGTCCCTAAATTTGACCAAACCATCTCCTGTGAGACTATAGTCCACATCTTGATCACCTGTACTCTGATGTTGTAACTTGTGCCTAAGCTCCATGTACCTATCATCCTGTTGACATGCTTGTGACAATTGATCTTGTAAATCCTTCCCATAAGAACTCATAACTACAATGTGATTTACCCGTATCCGCCTACTAAGAGCATTTGTAACCTTGTTCTCCTTTCCATTAATGTACCTAATCTCGAAGTCAAACTCACTGATCATCGCCAACCATCTAGCTTTCCTGGAATTCAAATTTGGTTGGTCAAATAGGTATCTCAACCCAATGTGATCACCCATCAATACAAACATCCTGCCAAGAAGATAGTGCCTCCCCATCTTCAATGCATGAATGATCACTGCTAACTCAAGATCACGTGTAACATAATTCTACTCACGCTCATTCAGTTTCCTTGATTAACATACCACTTGTCCCTCCTGCGTCAAGACTCCACCAATTCCTCTTTTGCAGGAATCTATACACACCATATACTCTTTATCCGGATCTGTAACCTTTAGAACTGGAGAATTTTTCAACAACTGCTTCAACTACTCGAAACTAGCTACACATTCTTTTATCCATTCAAAATTCTTACCTTTCCTTTGCAATGATGTAATAGGATAAGAAATATGTGAGAAGTTCCTGATGAACATCCTGTAATAACTTGCTAACCCCATAAATGACCTTACCTCATCCACATTCCTAGGAGTTCCCCATTCCATGATAGCTCTTATCTTTTCTGAATCCACTGTTATTCCTTCCTTAGAAACAGCATGCCCCAAGTAATGTACCTTTGTCTGAAAGAAACTGCATTTTCTAAGCTTGGCATACAATTGATGCTCTCTTAACAATATGAACATTGTTGCTAAGTGTTCGACATGTTCTTCCTCATTGTCCAGATAAGGATGTAATACACTATTCATTAAGCACATAAAAGTAGTTGGAGCATTAGTCAAACCAAAATGAACTACAACAAACTCATAATGCCCATACCTGGTTTGTAAAGCAGTCTTGTAGATGTCCTCTTCTTTAATGCATACCTAATGGTATCCTGATCTCAAATCAATCTTCAAGAACATTGTTTCTCCCTTTATCTGATCAAACAAGCCATCAATCCTTAGAAACGAATACCTGTTCATGATGGTTACCTTATTCAACTGCCTATAATCAATGCACAACCTAAGAGTATTATCCTTCTTCTTCACAAACAATATTAATGAACCCCATGATAATACACTTAGCCTAATGTATCATGTGTCAATCATTTCCTTCAACTACAATTTCAATTCCACTAACTTTGGTGAGCTCTTCTTGTATGGTGCCTTTGATGTTGGTGTTGCACCTAGTACCAACTCAATAGAAAAGTCCACTTACCCATGAGGTGACAACTCTAAAATCTTTGCTGGGAATACATCCTGAAACTGTTGTAGAATCGGGTACCTACTCAATACCTTTGCATATTCAACATCCTTACCTTTATCACTGGAAATATGTACTGCAACTAACACACACCCTTTCCTGCTATTGTGCTTTTCCTGCATAGTTGTAATCATTCTAACTAATGTTGCCTTCTTCTTGCCCTATAAGATTTTGTGTTCTCCATTGCTATCCAAGCACTCAATATCCTTGTCATAGAATTCCACCTTGGTCCTATGAAGATACAACCAGTCCATACCCAAAAACATAATGTATGATCCCAATGGAAGCACATTCAATTGTGTTGATGTAGGCATACCATTCAACTCAAGTGCACAAACTCTCACCAAATGATGAACTATTTTCTTTGTACCTATAGCCAAATGCATTAACCAAGATTCTGCATGTACTTCTTTATTAAAACCACACTTATCCACTAGGTCAGGATTAACATAACTATAATTAGATCAAGGATCAATCAAAATAGAAACAACTTGATCACAAGGCTTACCATCCATCTCGATAATAGATGCTCGGTGATACACCTGCTTGTTATCCAATGTTGTATAGATTTGAGGAATGCTTTGTCCAACATCTCCAACTATTTGCACTTCCTTTGCATTGTATATTTGAGGCCTACCACCCTGATACAACGGATAATCCTTCTTGATATGATACTTGCCACATATCCAACATTGCAACTATCCCTTACTATCACCTCTATTATGTTGCCCTCCAAGTTGTGACCCATGTCCCTGTCTGACTACATTAAACTTCTTGTAAGGAACCACATTCTCTTTCTCACCTGCATCCTGAGGTTTTGTTCACTTCGGTGGGCACTTGCCCTTAGTTTTGTCTTTCCCTTTCTAACCTTGTTGAGATTCTATCTTACGCTTTGATGGCTCATAATAATGCTTCAACTTTTTGATGGCTTCCTCCAACGATCTAGGCTCATCAAACTCGATCCTTTCTTTGAATGCCATCGACAACCCGCTGGTGAATCTCTGAATCTTCACCTTCTCCTCCTTCAAATAAGGCACATACCTCAACAACTCCAAGAATCTACTAGTATACTCCTCATTGGTAATAGACCCCATCTTCAACTCATAGAACTCCTTCAACCTGTCATCATAGTATCTCTCCAAGAGATACTTCTTCATAAAAAGTATTTCAAACTCCCTCCAAGTCAACTCATCTTCCAAAATTCCTTTGACATTCTTCACGCCTTCCCACCAAATTTATGATTTAGCTTTAATACTGAACATAGCTATTATGGCCTTCATGTTCTCTGAGTAATCATGCAATCTAAAGAACTTATTCATTCCAAGCAACCAAGCTTTTGCATCCCATGACTTCTTCATTTCTCCATCAAATGTAGGTGGCTTGGCTTTCTTGAACTCATATGACAAATATCCCCTATCACTCCTGTATGGATGATGGCGATGATGACTGGTACCTGTCTGAACCAGAACTAGAAAAATGCCCATGTCCATTTTCTCTCCTATCAGGTGTATCCAATAATCTGCCATCCCTGACATATCATCCTTATCTGACCTATGTCCATCATGAGATCTGGTACCATAGGATCCATTAGTCATGTCCTCCTGTCCATGACTAATCCTAAGCAATCCCTACCTTTGCAAGTCCAACAAGATCTAAAGAATCATTGCATTAACCTCTGCTTGTTTCTCCTGTGCCCTAGCAAGTCTCTCTTGTGATTAAATTATCCTGTCATTATGTGCTTTGCAACTCCTTATTTCTACCTTCAAAATTCTTAAAGTGTCTGTTATGTGAGGGGAGTAATCATCACCATGTTGCTCATTTGATCTATAGGGAGAGTCTCCTGAATTGTAGTCTACCATCTTGCTAGTCATCTTTGATCTTCTTCCTACAAGTATATTGTTTAGTCAATTTAGTGTTCCTAAATTGATGTCATTAATTGTCAACCCGAGGCTTGTAAGCTGATGAAGTGAAGGTGTACTATATGTACTTAAGCAACCTCTTAAAGCTTTTTGTCGTTTGGGGTGTTGTTTATGGTTAATTTATCTTCCTAAGATGGAGTGATGTATTTATAAACAGATGAGTGATGGTGTGTGTAAGGTGAATTCTAGATAAGTGAAAGTGTGTGATTAGTGGTTTCTAACTACTTGCTGAAAAGGAAAACTTGAAAGAAATAAATGAATTAAAATGAACTGAAAGCAAAGAACCACTTTCTAATGGCATTAGACACCATTCATGCTGCTACAAATAAAAGGTAAGAAAATCACTTAAAAGACCAATGATAATGTTTATCTCTTCCTAACTCTCTGCCTCTAACACATAGTACTGTGTAAGACACGATTAGGGAGTAGCTAAAGATAAGTCTAAGAAATGATAAAAATGAGAAAAATCTACTTTAAAGACTAGTTATAATGTTTTGCTCTTTCTAACTCTCTGCCTCTAGCACATAGTATTGTGTAAAGCACGATTAGAAAGTAGTTAAAGAGTAGTCTAAAAAGTACCCAAAGTTAGCTGCAAGTTATTAGTATTCTGATCTCAAAAAGATAAAAAAATTATAATAAGGAGACCATTCATGTGTTAGCAAGCAGATTTGAGAAATAAAGCTAAAAATCAGCTAAGAGAATAAAGTAAAGGCAGCAACTTTGAATCTGTCAACTGAAACTACCACTAGATATAAAGCAAATACATAACACACAATCAATCCCGGGTTAAAAACCTGCAAAAGAAAAATGTTGATCAGCTCAAAATAAAGGCTGGAAATGAAATAACATAAAGGTGAATTACACTATACATGTATCAAGAAAAAGAAATGCTAAATGAAAATAAGGAAATGCTGAACATAAAATACTGTACAAGGCTAACATGAACAGGGGCCCTCCATTCATATAACCCAAGAAGACTCAAGGTATTGAAAGCTTCAAAACAGCACTGCTTCTATTACTCCATATGCAGAAAATCACAATCCAGAGTGCTAGAACAGCACTATTAAAACAGAGTCTTGAAATGCACTAAAATTGTAACAGGTTCATAAAAACACAGCAATAGTAAAGTTAAATAAGCGTACGCAGACGCAAGTTTTTATAGGCATCTGAAAGATAGCCTAATGCATATAGCTAAAACTGGAAAATAACTGACTGTCATGCGTAATAAAGGTTTCATTAACACGTCATAAGCCTGTGTGGATAGCTGAAGGTGCTGGTCGTTATGGGCATTGAATCCAGAGTTGGATTATGTCTCCCACAACCTGCCTAATCACGGACAAGTCACTGTTTGAACTGACGTGACCCAACAGCTTACGCATCACCGTTAAGCTACCTTTGTTGACCGTAACTTGCCCCCTTTTGACCGGAGGTGCAGATGACGTGGATGGCC